>JASDQU010025039.1:0-26240 GCA_032191745.1 Picea mariana
TTTATATGTTTGATTGAAAACTAATTGCAAGTACTCATTGGTTCCTTTATATATCATATCCTTCCTTATGTTTCCTCACATTTATGGATATTATAATGTGTTTCGACCATCAATTCCTCTTCTTACCTCACATAATAGGGGTCATCTATTATATCTCTATTTTTCATCTGTTGGAATATTCACCAATACTGAGAGGGGGGGTTGAATCAGTATTGAGCACTTTTTACCATTTTCAATCACAACATTAAATTATCAATGATTCCATTTACTTATGATTGCATTTAACATATCATAAACATATAACCATAATCAATGCATCACATCATATCAACATATACACAGTACTCCAGAATTTTACGTGGAAACCCAAATGGAAGAAAAATATAGAATGATTTCTTATATATCGAAGATTAAATTCATAGGAAGCACCAACTTCCAGATTCTCTAGCACTATCTGTAAGGAGGATCCGACCCTCTATTTACAAGCTCCAACCTAAAGAAAACTACAACTTCCTGAATTCTCTAGCACCAATTGGAAGGAGGAACCAACCCCCTGATTTATAGGCACCAAACTGAAGGAAACTCCAAATCCCTGTGTTCTCCAACTCCAATAGAAAGGAGGATACAACCCCATTATTTACAGGCTCCAACTTGAAGTAAGCTCAAACTCCATGTATTCTTCAGATCCAACTGGAAGGAGGCTACAATCCCCTTTCCTTGTCCATTCCTTCTTCCTTGAAATATAAGTGTAGACTCAACCTGTCATCAACACTGTCATTAATAATCAACCTAGCACTAATAATCAACCTATCACTGATAATCAACATATCACTGATCATCAACCTATCATTGATCATCAACTTGTCACTGATAATCAACCTATCACTCTCATCATCCAACCGATCATTGTCCATGTCACTGATATTGATACCACATCAACAATAACATCATCAATAAGACCAAATCCACTCTCATAAATCATACACCAATACCATCACCAAGATGTGCATCAAATCATATGATAATACATGTGTGCCATATCATCCACGTAACATGCATGTGCCATTTCCATAAACCATGTGCCAATATATGCATCAAACATGTGCCATGATATCCAACAACCATGTACTAAAGAATGTACCATAACATCCATCAACCATGTACTAAGATATGTACCATAACATCCATCAACCATGTACCAAGATGTGCCTCAAACATGTAAACATTTACCAAAGAACATTTCAAACTATGTGCCCAATATCTAAGATGCTCCTCAAACCATATTCCAAAAGCATGCCTTAAGCATGTGCCAAACCATCCAAGATATGCCTTAAACATATACCATAACGATCAAAACATAACACATAGGAAGCATACCTTTATTCATATAGAAACATCATATATGTGATCATAGACCTGCATACCTTCCTCAACTTCTTCAACAAAAGGATATCTTCATTTGACTTTACTTCAGTCTCGTGGGACTAGCTTTTGGATTAGTCACAAACCCTAACTTTCAACAAGAATAACTTCGTACCTATAATGAATAAATGTATGAAACTTGTACTCAATCGTCTTCAATATATTATCTGAAATTCCTCCAAGTTTCACTCCTTGAATCTTCCCTGAAAAGGAGTTATATTGAAAATGGTAGACCTTGTTGAATTCTGGCCTATTATGGATAACAAACTTGTAGAGCATGCCATGCACTGAATGTTTGATATCTGGTTCTGAAACTAGGAAAAAAAATTCTACAGACTGTACTATTTCCAACGCAATTGGTTGCACAGAATGTGGATCCTCTATGAAGAAGTTATGATTGTTTTTCTCTAAACACATGTTTGAGACTAGTTTCAGGACTAGTCAAAAATCATATATTACACAGCGTGTATCTACAAAACTAAAACAACCCAAAAGATGAAATTTTTACCAAAGATACCTTGATATGTCTTCTCAACATCTTCCAAGTTTCACTATCTGAATTATTATAGAAAAAATGGTAATATGACCTTTAAATAACATACCTTAGAACACATCATCACAAGACTTCATCCTCCCTTGGAATTTCTCTCTTCTTCACTTCATATTCCCTCTTAAATTCGCCTCATATCTCCTTAGTTACCTCAGATACAAATTATTTGAGTTTATATATCAAATGAAACCCTAGGTGCCTTATTTATACCAGATCTAGTACCCTCTTTTTAGGGCCGACTTGACCCAAATAAAGTTCAATTTAATTTATTTAATGATTATTCAATTGGGGCCAACTTTACCAAGAATATCCTTAATATTTATTTTAATATTCATTGCAATGGGGCCAACTTGCAATTTCTTGTTTGCAACAACTTTTCTTCTTTTAATTAATTTGGGGCCAACTTGTCACTTCTTGTTTTAACTGTTTAGGGCTTCTTAATCATACTTCGGGGCATCCATATTCAAGATATCCTCAAACATGAGGAACCACGTGGCATACCACCTACCGTTGGAAATGACATGATGAATATTATCCATCCATGAGGGTTGTGCATGCATTTACAATGTCCTTCACACTCTTTTTCTTCAAACAACTTCGAGATTCATGACCACACCTCTCAGGATTCTTAACCACTTAACCATATTTCCATGGCTTCTTGTAGACTTTTTCAAAGCATATTCCCATGAGGTCCATTCTTAGATATATGCCATAAGGGGAATACTTTGGAGACTTCTCCAAATACGCCCATCTCTTGGAATTATTCTAGGGTTGACATCTAGGGTTGACATTAGTGACAACTAACTTTCCAACACCACCCTAGAGACACATGGAGGACCTATTGATGTTGTCATTTTTGAGACACGCTCTTATACTTCTAATTTCTTGTTTTTTATGGGAGTTCAAATTCTACACATCGATACATTTCCAATGATGCAATAATTTCCTCAATTGGAGTTAGTATGCGAAAATTATGCCTCCCGCAAGTTGGACTACTGTGTTGACTACCATGGTATGAGTGGATACTAAGTCAGCCCCCATTACTCAAATGTATGGGACTAGCCATGTATGTAATTTCAATAATATTCTAGAAGTTCCAAGCCTTGTCCCTAATTAAGGGTTGAGGAAGTCAAAACCCTAACCCTAGACAACAATCAAGCTATGTTAAATATTGGGTCATTAAGAGGAGAAGGGATTTCATTATTTTGTATTGTACTTGTTCCATAGTTGAGAAGAACATACAAGGAGTAGATTTTTAGAGCATGATAGAGGAGGTATGAGATCTTGTAGTAGCCATTTAAGCCATAGTGTCAGAGGTAACTCCACAGTGAGGGCCCCCCCGTTCTTTGTACTTGTTTTCCATAATTGAAGAAAAGAGAGTAAAGCATATGCCTCACCTTATAGATGGGTTTTCTCATATATTAGGTTTCTTAGGATATATCTTGTGTTATTTTTTTTGGATGGGGTGTTCATTTTCTCAGTATTTTCATTTTCATTTTCATTTTCAGTTAATTTCATAAATTTGGGAAATAAGATAGTAATAATTAATTTGGGAATATAAGGAAATAAATTGAATAATCTAATATTTTGGAATATTATAAGATCTATTGTGACAAACTATTATATTGGAATATCCATGGCAGTTTACATATAATATAGGTATCATAGTAGTTTTCTTTGGGGTGTTTGTGGAAAGTTACAGGATCTAGGAATTGGGTTAAGAACAAGGTTGCAAAACCATGGCAATAGTGTATGAGTCTATTCACAATAACCCTCAAGATATAGTAGAGGATATATTTGAGAGGTTAGAAGAGAAATTCACTAATATCTCTTGCAATATGACCCTCCTCGTGGTGGCTCTAGCAAACAAACTCGGACCGTTCAGGTAGGGTGGAGGCTTTAACTCAAAGATTGGATTAGAGGGAAAATTGGGAGATAATGAAAACACAAAAATGATTCGAGAAAAGAACCTGAGAAAGAGTAGCTAAGTTCTGGTTCCATTACCCCTTCACGGTCTTTATTTAAAATGTAAGTGAAAGTGGGTATCAAGACATACTAAGATGGGATCGATGCAGTAAAGTTGAATAATTGGTTTCAATAGTTAAAGGTTTATTTCAGTGTCCACCATCTAGAATAAGAACAAAATATTTCATTTGCAAGACTAAAATTAGATGGCCATGCATTAACCTAGCGGGAAAGTCACATGGAAACACTTAGGATGGAGGGTGATCTACTAGTAACTAAGTGTGAGAATTTAAAAACCCTTCTTAAGTCCTAGTTTTACCCTATTGGGTATGTAGAAGACCAATGGATCTGTTGGCATTACTTTAGGAGAAGGAAGAGGAAGAGTGTGCAAGAGTACACCACCACATTGAGGAACATGGCTATCATGTTGGGCATCTCTCCCAAGAACTCAGATGTATTTCTAAAGTATTTGTGGGTTCTACATAGTCATTTGTGAAAGAAATCCCATGTTATTCAATCTCATGACAGCTGATGAGGCTTGTGTGCAAGGAAAACATCTAGAAAATATAGGCCACAAGAAAGAACAACCAAATGGTTCCAAATAGAAAGAGCACTAAGACACTTCCAAGGAGGGAAAGAAGAAGTAGAAAGGGAAAAAAAAGAATACGACAACCAATGCACATCAATGCAAGGATCCAAGTAACCGCTATAACCATTGTAATATTGATGGTCACACCAAAGAAAGTGTTGGAAACTACATCTTAAGTTAAACCCTAAGAACAATAAGAAGGATTCCAAGAAGAAGAACCTTCTAGACATAGATTCAAGTAATCAAATAGAGAGAAGCTCATATGTGGATGAGAAAATTTCCTACACTTTGGTGCAAAAGGAGGTGAATTTGAGTATCCTTCATCACAAGGAAGAGAAGGAGATGACAAAATTATTCCATATCAATATCCTGATCAAGAAGACCAGGGTATATGCTCTATTCTATTCCAATTCACAAGCCAATATCATAGTAATAGATTTGGTCAACAAGCTTGGGTTAGAGGTTCATGATCATCCAAAACCATATCCATTAGGGTGGGTAAACAAGGATGCATGTATCAAGGGCACTAAATAGTGTAAGATCAAATTTGTTGTAATTTTAGATTTTATTGATGAAGTGGAGTGAGATGCAGTACCCCTATACATGTGTGGTGTAGTGTTTGGAATCCCCTACATGTATATGAGGGATGCAATATTCATGTGGAGAGAAAACAAATACTTCCTAATCAAGGATGATAAGTATTTCATCATCAATTCACATAAAGGAAAATCAAATTTCTCACTAGAAAGTTCCAACCAAGCCAAAAAGTTGATTAGTTCAAGTAAGAAGTATGTTTTTCTTTTCTTACAAGAGAATCAACCTCATGATGAATCAGTAAGAGTAAAGTCATCCTTGGAAGGATGTATTAAAAATAATAAACAAAATTTGGAGGAGTTGTTGAAGGCATATAGAGGAGTGTTTCAAGATACTAAAGGGATGCCACCTAAGAGGGAAGTGGAGCATGAGATACATTTGTTTCCTGACTCTCCATTACCAAATATTGGGCTGTATAAATAGTCTGTTTTGGAAGTAGAAGAAGTGAAGAAATAGTTGCAGCAACTGCTAGAGAAGGGAGTAATTTGACCAAGCACCTCACCTGGTGGGTCACCTATCCTTATAGTACCCAATAAGGATGGGACTTATCGAATGTGTATCAAATAAAGAGATTTGAACAAGATTACACTCAAGAATTAGTACCCGCTTCCCAAGATCAATGATTTGTTAGACCAATTGCAACATACCAAGTACTTCACCAAATTGGATCTCAATTTAGGATACCACCAGGTACACATTAAAGAAGAAGACACTTGGAAGACCACCTTCAAGACAAGGGAAGGTTTGTATGAATGGTTTTTCATGCCTTTCATTTTATGTAATGTACCAACTACATTTATGAGACCGATGAATGAGGTATTGCACCCATATTTAGATTAATTTGTTATAGTGTAATTGGATGATATATTGGCTTATATCTCTACCTGGGAGGAACACATCTCACATCTCATGAAAGTATTAGAGACTTTGAAAAAGCACCAGTTGTTGGATAACCCCAAGAAATGTGAGTTTGCTCAGCAATCGTTGGTGTATTTTGGATGTGTGATCAGTGGAGGGGAGCTCAAGATAGATTCTACAAATATGAAGGCCATCATAAAATTGCTAGTTCCTACTAATGTCACTGAATTTAGGATATTTTTTGGGGAATCACGATATCTATGAAAGTTCATAGAATCCTTTTCAGTGGTAGTTGCACTAATCCATGAGAAATAAGAGTTTCCAATGGGGAAAGAATCAACAAAAACCTTTCGACGAGATGGAAAGAAAGATCCGTCAAGCACCAATTCTCGTATTTCCTAACTTGCAGAAGCCCTTCAAAGTGGATACATATGCAAGTGGGTATGTTATGGGAGCAATTTTGATCCATGCAGGTAAGCCAATATGCTATCATTTTGATATGTTTCATTAGGGAGTATTAAACTACCCTACCTATGATAAGTAATTTTATGCCCTGGTTCAAGTTGTTAAGAAGTGGAAGCACTATCTGATGGGAAAGGAAACCATTATCCACATATATTTCCAACCACTGCAGTATTTACAGGCCTAGAGTAAGATTCAACAAGCCATACATTACAAGTGGATGGGTTTTTTGCAGAAATTTCATTCGGTCATCAAGTATAAGAAGGGAAAAAATAATAAGTTGGCAGACATTCTTTCAAGGCCACCCACATCAATATTACAACTTTGGGAAATCTTATGCACATGGATCCTTTTACTCATGATGAACGCAAAGAGGCATACACAAAATATGAGGACTTCAAGGAGTTGTTTAAATAACTATAGGGCTAAATTCTTGTAGAAGAAGGTGACAATAAGGTTGAATATCATCTCCATAATGGTTTACTCTACAAGCTAGACAATATTTCTGTTCCTAAAGGTGAAATATTCTATCTTATCAAAGAGGATCACACCTCCAAAGTTGCAGGACATTTTGGTGTTGGGAAGACAATTGCTAACTTACAAAGGTATGTGTACTAGCCCAGGATGCAAATAGATGTAGCATGACATATTAGAGGATGCACACTTTGTTGTACCAATAATCCTAGTAATATAAGGTGAGGTCTATACCATCCCTTACCTATACCCACTCGACCTTGGGAAAGAATTTCCGTGGATTTTGTGGGAGGTTTACCAAGAACTAGGAAGGGACATGACTATTTGTATGTGGTGGTTGATAGGTTTAGCAAGATGTGTATGCTTATTCCTTGTAAAAATACCATCAAAGGATAAGACATGACAAACATGCTCTTTGAATAGGTTTGGGTGCACTTTAGGATACTAAGGAGCATCATCTGAAATAGGGATACCATATTTCTTAGTTCCTTTTGGAATACACTTTGGGAGAAGATGGAAACTAAGTTGAAGAGATCTACATCATTCCATTCACAGATAGATGTGCTAACATAAGTAATAAACAATACTTTGGTTTATCTTTTGAGGGGTTACAATTATAAGCATTCAAAGACCTATGATTAAAATCTAATCTATATCTAGCATTTTTATAATAGAGAAGTCCACACATCTACTAGTAAGTCCCCTTTTGAAACTTGCTCTAGGTATTTTTTGCCTTCTCCCTTAGATGTTGTTTATAGACAACAAGGAGGAGTGAGGGAAGATGTCATAGAAGAGGCATTGAGAGAATATTATATCGATCCATTTGCAAGTACAAGATATTTTGAAGAAGTCACGGGAAAAATATAAGGCCAAACATGATCAACACAAAATTGAGAAGTCATTTAAAGTGGGAGATAGAGTTTGGTTACAACTGAACAATGAAAGACTATTGGGTCATGGTAAGAATATCAAGGCTCTATGGTATGGTCATTTTGAGGTATTGGATAAGGTGGGAGATAAATCCTACAAACTCTGTCTACCCCCATACATGCACATTTACTCAGTGTGACTGTGGAGAATTTGAAACTCTATGAGCCTTCCATGTCTATTAGGGTCCTAACCCACACATAGGTAGAACAATATATTCGGATGTAATAAAGGTTAATATTAATAAGGTCTTGCAATAAAATAGAATAAGTCGAATGTAAGAAGACCTAATAGAAGCTTCTGCTTCTAGAAGGGTCTTCCTCTAGATGCTTCTTTTGAAAGACATATTTAGTATAAATAGGAGTCGAGGGTATGAGAACCCTAGCTTGGAGATTATTGTAATAGAGCTCTGCTCGACTGGAGGTTTCCCCCTCGAAGAGGCCCATGAACATTGTTCTCAGAATCAAAGTGTTATTTATGTTGTTATTCTTATATCATTTCAGTGTTATTGTGGTGATTGTTCTCATTATATTGTTGTTATTCTGCCATTTCTAGCATTTTATTTCTGTTCTGCATACTTTTTATATCTGGTATATTACAAGTGGTATCAGAGAACTTTCCTTGGCATAAATTGTGGGTAAATTTTTTTTCAAGGTAGAGACGTATTCCAGCATCTTTAAGCCATAGAGATCTGTCGTTACATGCATAAACCTGTGGTTGAGGGATTCATACATGCAGGAAATACAAGTGGTTCTTAAGCACACATATGTTGGCCACCCTTGTAACCCCTGTTGGTACCCCTTCGAGTGGTAGCGCATCAAACAACACCTATGTATGGATCGGCCTAGATTTCCCGAAGCCCTCTTTAGATAAACCGATTGGCCACCTGGCAGCTATAGTGCCACCGAGAACAACACTCGGGAAGATACCCTCTAGTACCTGGGTAGTCGGGTAGTACGACTAAGGGTACGGTCTATCCTCCTTAGTTATTGCCCTGAGATATTGGGCCGAGTACTATTGTTGGACCCTGCATGTATATTAGAGAGCTATAGAACAGGGCAAACCCTTGTCTGTAGAACCCTTCAATACCTAACCCTTGGGGACAGAAACATAAACAAATTAAAATAGACAAGATCTATTGGCGCGCAACTGTGTTCGGGTTGCCAAGTAACTACACATTTCTTCCTAGTTAAGGATTTGGGCATTTCATCACTGCAGTATTCTTCAGACCAGAGTATAACTCTGCAGGTGAAAAAAAAAAGTCTGGAAATTTTTTCACCATTATTTGAGACCTGTTCCATTGGATTCATCTCTTCTCCCTTATCACATTCATACATATCATTTTTAGGCAAAATTTTTTACCCCACCCGCCCCTTTTCGATTCCCTCGTCCTCATGGCCCATACCCATAGCCAAGACTTAGAAGCTCACTTCAATACCTTGCAATCTAGTCTCACCGACACCCAACAAGAAGTGAAACAACTCAGCGCCAATGTTGCCTCCATCAATACAACCATGCCATCCTCAATGGAGGAAGTCAAACAAGACCTGACCACCGACCTTGAATCTGTCTTTTCGACACTCTGCACCAAGCTACATATCCCTACAGATAACCCTTCCTCTGACTCACCTCCACATATTGAAGGTGAACATTCCTATCATTCCCATAACTTTTAGCACCATCACTTTCAACATGACCTACGCCTTCCGTGGGTGGATGTGACCAAATTTGATGGCTTGGACCCCATTCGTTGGGTAACCCAAATGGAACATTAGTTCTCTTTATACAACATTATAGATGACTTCGCCAAACTTCGATATGGTGTTCTCCATCTAGATCAAGAACGTTGGAAATGGTGGCAATGGAGAAAAATTCCCGTCAAGGGTATATTGCTTGGACACACTTTGTGGCAGAGATTTATGAACGTTTTAACACTGACACCAACCATTTGGGCCATTTGACAAAGTTGAAACAATCATGAATAGTGGAAGACTTTATAGTTTCCTTTCAGCGCTTGGCTTTTTGGACAGAGGGCATGTCTGATGCCTTTTTACGAGAGTGTTTTATCAGTGGCCTCAAGGATGAGATTCGGGCCCATGTCCTCATGGCTCAGCCTCAGAGTTGGGTGGAGGCTACTAAAAGAGATAAAGAAGCACAACAGGTTGTATCTTCTCAAAATTGGAAACCCTCCTTTATCCCTTGCCCTAAACCAGTAAATCCCACTACTCCCTCCACTCCTCTAAAGATCCAAAAATTGACCAGGGCTGAAATGGCTGAACGCCAACTCGAAGGCCTTTGTTATAATTGTGATGAAAAATATTTCTTGGGCCACAAGTGTAAGGAACAAAAAAAAATTATGGCCATCTCCGAGGATATTTCGAAAGAGGATGTTGAAACTCCCCTTGTGTCTCAGTCACCTAAAACCACTAACATAACCCCTCCCTCAAACCCTCCCGAAGTAGAACCGGTCATTTCCCTCAATGCTCTCACTGGCTTCTCTGCTCCCCAAACCCTCAAGCTAATCAATTACATCAAGCATTGGAAGGTCATCATTCTAGTTGATAGTGGAAGCACCCATAATTTTATTCATCGTCGCATTGCCCAAGAAACTCATTGCTACATCCATGCCATCAATAATTTCCAAATCATGATTGCTAATGGTGGCTCCATAAAATGTGGAGGGCATTGTAAAAATGTGTCTCCAAATTGGTGACTACCACCTGAAATCTCATATGTTTGCTATCAACGTGGGTGGTTGTGACATTGTGTTGGGTGCAGACTGGATAAGGACTTTGGGTCCCATTCTCATGGATTTTAAGGAATTAACCATGCAATTTGACTAGGAGGGCCACCAATATAAGTTCCAAGGCATCACCATCGGTTCACCTGAGATCATTAGTTCCCATCACATGGAAAAGCTACTCAAAAAGGGTCATTCTAGTGTTATTTCCCAACTCCATGCCATACAAGCAACATAGACACCCTCGGTGTCGCAAGACGTCCAAGCCATCCTTTCTAAACATCAAGTGGTCTTTTACACTCCCCAAGGACTCCCTCCTTCCCAGGGTGTTCATGATCATTCCATTCCCCTTGTACCCAGAAGACTTCCTCCCAATATCTGTCTGTATCATCACCCCTTTTCCCAAAAAAATGAAATTGAGAGAATGGTCCAGGAACTCCTTAATGCAGGTGTTATCCTCCCTATTATGAGCCCCTACTCTTCTCGTGTGGTCATGGTCCTGAAGAAAGAAGGCTCTTGGCGAATGTGTCCCGACTTCCGTGCCCTCAACAAACTTACCACTAAAGACAAATTTCCCATTCCTGTCATTGATGACCTCCTGGATGAATTGAGTGGCACCCAATTCTTTACTAAACGTGATCTTCATTTGGACTACCACCAGATACATATAAAAGAGGTATACATTCCCAAGACTGCCTTTAGAACTCATGAGGGCCACTATGAGTTTTTGGTCATGCCCTTTGGCTTGTGTAATGCCCCCTCCACCTTCCAAAGCCTCATGAATCATGTCTTCCATCCTTTTCTACATCATTTTGTCTTAGTTTTCTTTGATAATATTCTCATCTATAGAAAAACTTGGATAGACCGTCTTGCTCATGTGGATTGAGTTCTCCATCTACTCTCTCAGCACCAACTTTTCCTCAAACAGTCTAAATGTGCTTTTGGCGCCTCATAAGTAGTGTACTTGGGTCATTTGGTTGTCAGGGATGGCGTCAGAGTGGATCCTAAAAAGATTGAAGCTATGCAAGACTGGCCTCACCCAAAGACTCTCAAAATCTTGCATGGATTTCTGGGCTTAACAAGTTATTATCGCAAGTTTGTTAAGAATTATGGAAAGATTACAACACCTCTCACTGCTGTCCTAAAAAAGAACTCTTTCACTTGGACTCCAACCATTGCTCAAGCTTTTCAAACCTTGAAGATGGCCATGTGCACCACTCTAGTCCCGACCCTTCCTGATTTCATAAAGACCTTTTTCTTGGAATGTGATGCTTCAAGGAAATGAATTGGTGTTGTCCTTATGCAAGAGGGTCGGCCTTTGGCCTTTACCAGCAAGCAACTATTTGAAAGAAATCTGGGCAAATCAATCTATGAAAAGGAAATTTTGGCTATTTTGCATGTCATTGATCTATGGCGCCCTTATCTATTGGGGCAACGCTTCCAAATTAAGACAGACCATCAAAGCCTCGAGTATTTTTTGGAACAATGCATTTCCTTCCCGGAGCAACAAAATTGGGTGACTAAGCTCTTTGGATATGATTATGAGATCATTTACAAGAAAGGAAAAGACAATGTGGTTGTGGATGCACTTTCCTGAAAATATGAAGATGAAGGATCCCTTTTTTCTCTTTCCTTCATTGTACCGGATTGTCTCCAAGTCGTTCGCTAGGAATGGCTACAAGATCCCAAAAGTTCGCATCTGATCCAACAATTGCAGTCCAATGCTCCAGCTTCCCAGGGTATTCTTGGCTCCACGATGAGCTTCGATACAAAGGCCGTTTGTATTTAAGTAAACAATCAAAGCTTAAATCCATGGTACTTTCTAAGCTTCATGCTACACCCACAGCGGGGCACTCCAGGTTCACCAAAACCTATGACAGGGTCAAACATTCTTTTTTCTGGGATGGTATGAAACAAGACATTCGTAATTTTGTCGATGAATGTGATGTGTGTCAACACAACAAGGGAGAAATGGTCAAATCTCTAGGCACACTACAACCACTTCCGATTCCACCTGCTATTTGGAGGGATATCTCTATGGATTTTATTATAGGATTACCCAAATCAGGAAATAAATCAATCATCATGGTGGTTGTTGATCTCCTTTCCAAGTATGCTCATTTCTGTGCTCTTCAACACTCGTTTACAACATCCACAGTGGCTCAAATTTTCATGGATCAGATCTTCAAGCTTCATGGCATGCCGCACTCTTTTGTTTCTGATCGTGACCCAACTTTCACAAGCAATTTTTGGAAAGAACTGTTCAAGCTACAAGGCACCCAATTGCATCTTAGCACAGCTTATCATCCCCAGACTGATGGTCAAACGGAAGTTGTCAACAAGTGTTTGGAAACATATTTGAGGTGTTTTTCCTCGGAAAAGAAAAATCAGTGGGATCAATGGTTACCCCTAGTTGAATGGTGGTACAACACTTCATACCATACAGCTACATGCATGACTCCTTTTGAAGTGGTATATGGACAAAAGCCACCTTCAGTTCTATCATACTTACCTAGTGTCTCGAAGGTCCAAGCAGTTGACCAAACACTTACAGTTCGAGAGGCTATTCTCCGTACCCTCAAAGAGAATTTGGTCATGGCACAAAATCACATGAAGCAACAAGTAGATCAAGGTCGCTCTGAACGTCAATTTGCAGAAGGGGATCAGGTGTTTCTTCGACTGCAACCTTACAAGCAAAATTCCCTCAAGGTCGAGCATTGTCAGAAGCTAGCGCCCAAATTTTATGTCCTTATACTGTTCTCAAGCGTGTGGGAAAGGTGGCCTATCAGTTAGCTTTACCCAGTCATTCGAAGCTACATCATGTTTTTCATGTTTCATGCTTAAAGAAGGTGATTGGAACTAAGTGCCAAATTCAAACCAACCTTCCCAAGTTAGCCGAAGAAGGATTCATTTGGCTACAACCACAAGCAGTTTTGGACCAGTGTGAGCGTCGCTTACATCAGGGAACTATCATGGAAGTGTTAGTCTAGTGGAAAGATACAACTACAGCAGATGCCACTTGGGAACCAACTACCATTCTGCAGCAATTTCCACATCTCGAGCCTTGAGGACAAGGTTGTTTTTAAGGGGGAGGACATGTTAGGGTCCTAACCCGCACATAGGTAGAACAATATATTCAGATGTAATAAAGGTCAATATTAATAAGGCCTTGCAATAAAATAGAATAAGTCGAATGTAAGAAGATCTAATAGAAGCTTCCGCTTCTAGAAGGATCTTCCTCTAGATGCTTCTTTTGATAGACATATTGGGTATGAGAACCCTAGCTTAAAGATTATTGTAATAGAGATTTTCTCAACTGGAGGTTGCCCCCTCGAAGAGGCCCGTGAACATTTCTCTCAAAATCAAAGTGTTATTTCTGTTGTTATTCTTATATCATTTCAGTGTTATTTTGGTGATTGTCCTGGTTATATTGCTATTATTCTGCCATTTCTAGCATTTTATTTCTATTCTGCATACTTTTTATATCTGGTATATTACAATGTCGGATTAGGAGGAGGAACAGGTCCTACCTACCATAGAGGAATTAGTACTACATGATCAGGAAGAGTTGGCAAAAGACACAGTTTTGCAAAATAATTCCAAAACTTTAAGACATGGGAAACATGACCTTTGGTAGATTGGGTTGAAAGGACAACTTCTAGGAAAAGCAAAATGGTACTCTAGAGAGAAGATAGAGGAAAAATTTCCTTAGCTCATTCAGTAAAGTTTTTGGGGATAAAACTCCTCCCTAAATGGGGAGGTATGATCCATATTAGATCATTATATAATTGTTCATCTATCTTGGTACTTTCGGGGTGGAAAAATTAGAGGAATCGCCTTGTAGGGCCATTTTAGAGGTAGGTCCCAATTTGGAAAATTAGGGTCGAAAATTGTCTAAAATATTTTGGAGCCATTTTGAGGCATCAAACAACATTGTTTTTGGTCCAAAACCTACTATCTAGGAAGATTCCATATTCTACACACCAAGACCTTTCCAACAATGCAAGAATCACCTCAATCAGGGCTCATATACGAAAGTTATGCCTCTTCCAGGTTGACCTACCGTATCGACCACCATGGTACAAGTGGATGCCATAGTAGCCTCCATTACTCAAGCGTATGATGCTAGCCACATGTGTACTTTCAATAAGATTCTAGAAGGTCCAAACCTTATCACTAATTAAAGGTTGAGGAAGTCAAAACCCTAACTCTAGATGGTTATCAGGATATGTTAAATATTGGGCCACTAGGAGGAGAAGGGGTTCCATTCTTTTGTATTCTACTTGTTCTGTAGTTGAGAAGAAAATCCAAGGAGTGTATTTTGAGAGCATAATAGAGGTAGGAGATCCTCTAGATACCATTAAGACCACATTGTTAGAGGAAACTCCATAGTGAATTCCCCCCCTTTCTTTGTACTTGTATTCTGTAACTAAAGAAAAGAGAGCAGATCATAGGCCTCACCTTCTAGATGGTTTTTCCCCCATACTGGGTTTCCCAAGATACATCTTGTGTTATTGTGGATGGAGTGTACATTTTATTAGTCTTTTCATTTTTATATTTAGTTATTTTCATAATCTAGGCAATAAGCTAGTAATAATTAATCTAAGAATATAGGGAAACAAATCACACAATCTAAGATTTCTAAATATTATTATAATATTTGTTGTGATGAACTATTCTGGTGGAATATCAAAGGAAATTTATAGATCATTCCTTGAGTAGATCATATTGTATATATCATATATTTGGCATTCTTATTGCTTGAAGGTTTGAGATTGGTATTTGTTGTTCTCTTGTGTGCAGGAAGCAGGTGACAAGAGTTGGAACAACATTTCTAGAGTTGTATCAACCAAGGATATGCAAGGACAACCACCAAGAACCAGGTTTGAACCATTCACTTTCCTTCTTTTTGCATGATTTAGGATTAGATCTAGTAGATCTAGAGGAGAACCTTATTGTTTTCTATCATACAATCTATCTCAAATCATGGCAGATCCGAGGGAGTGCTCACCTGTTTGCAAGAGGGATTTCTCCATAACACAAATTATTGATTTACATAATAACAATAATCAATGTAAGACTGAAATCTAACAAGTCATTGTTTTGCATATCTATATCTTTAAAGTTTTTCTCATAAAACGATAAAAAAATAATCATCAAACAATGCTTCAAAAACAACAATAATAATTTCCATCACTGTCTTAAAATCTCAACATTAAACTTGTTTTGATACCATTTTATCACATATCTATCTTTCTCTTAAAATCTCAACATGAAACTTGTTTTGATACCATTTTGTCACATATCCATCTTTCTCTTAATATCTCAACATTAAAATTGTTTTGATACCATTTTATCAGATATCCATCTTTTTCATTTAAAACAATGTATTTTGATTTTCCTTAAACAACTTTTCAAAATATAAAACTAAGCATAATTGAATTTTCCATATCATGCATTATAAGTATAATGTGCCAATGTATACATTACTAGACGTGAAAGTAATTACCGAGCTAAAATTTAGCACTAATAATAACGACATACACAACCAATTATCATCCCAACATAATATGATATGTTGATTTAGGCCATTCTCACACAACTTTAATTAAATCATGAATAATAACACATAATGGAGTATGAAAAGAACATGTATTTCATAATGGAGTATCAAAAGAACATATATTGGAAAACCATAAACAAACTTGAACTTTGAACCATTGCATGATGTTTGTAGCTGTGTATGAAAAGGTTGGGTGTTTCCCTTCAAGGTAATATATGGTCAAACCATTTAGGAATCATAATGGGAGGTGTTATGTAGTGGTATGATATTTTATTTTATTTTTAAGAGTAAATTATGAATATATATAAAGAAAGAGAAATCATTGTTATTTTATTAAAAAAAATATTGTAGTCTTAGTAGTCAATAATTAATATATTATTTATGTATAGTTTTTGTAGTTTTTCAAATAAGAGATTGATTTAGTTCTTTTCTCATCACAAGGATTAAAGGGAGAAATCCAAACCTAGACCTTCTGAAACATAATCTAATCTTTCTGCTTTTTAATTGCAAGAATACATTGTTACAAATTATTTACATAAAATAATGAAAAAACAAAATATAATTATATTTTTTATGAAATTCTCCCCAATATACATAAGGGAATCCAGGGTTTGCTGAATAATTTCAAAGATTTTTTATTCTACTTTTTTCTCTCTACATTCTCCATTTGTTTTCTTGCGTCTTGTTAACAGAGGAAAAGGATGTAAATCTTTCTTTAGAACTTCTCCAAAGGAAGAAGAGTTAGAGGCTTCAATCATCAGTTTCCTTCTCTCTCCATTTCTTCTTTAAACTCTTTTTTTGAATATGGATTATCCAAATTGGATCATTATAAATAAAGTTACCAATCTAATGAGAACTTTCTAGATTTCTCATTTTTTTTGGAGGTCGCATTTAATGGTTATTTTTATCTCTATTTTAAAAAGCGGTGCTATTCGTAGCACTCTATTTTTTTCAAGGTTAAATTTACAACCTTTTGCAACAATAACCTGGAATGTTGTAAACAAAAACCTTAAAGCAAGCCCCAAATTGAAAAGTGGTGCTATTACTAGCACCCCTTCTATTTTTTGGAGCCAAAATTACTATTTGTTCGAAACCATGGCCTTAACCACTGGTACTATTACAACCAAAATTTTGAAGTCCACCCTCAATTAAAAATCAATTCTACAAGTAGCACTCTTTGTTTTATGGAAAGTTAAAATTACAACTACTTTGAAACCATAGTCTTAACCATAGGTATCTAAAAAAAACACTATTACAAATAAAATCATCCCACTCATATCCACTTCACTTTTACCTTTCCTTTAAAAAAAAACACCTTATTTAAATAAAAAAATTAAAAATAAATTATCAAAATAAAAACAAATTGTCAAAATAAAATTAAAAAAAAATCTTATTAAAATATAATATTAAAAAACATATACAATAAACTCTCTTTAATATATATATATATAATAAAAATAAAATTTTAAATACAACTAAATAAATAAAAACATATATATAAATATATATAAAAATATGTTACTGCATTTTAAAAGCACCCAATAATAAAGTTTAGATATTGACGCAATAATAAAGTTTAGATTTTAAATAATAGAGAACAATAAGTTTAAAAAAATCAAAACAAAGTCACTCCCTTTTTAAGGACACGTAACTACAGGTTGGAGGTGGAACGGTGGTGTGGCGAATCTCACAATCCCCTCATTATGAGCGACACGTCACTCATAATGAGCAACAGGTTGACGTGAAACGATGGTGGGGGCGATTCTCGAAATCGAAATCATCGCCCCCACACMATATACCCCTATTCAACACATAATTTCAAATATTWTTATAGGAATTTGAATTAATTAATTAATTATTATTTTTTTTATATGATTTTTTTTATTATTATTTTCAATTATGTTATATATATATATATATATATATTAGTTTTAAATGGTGGAGAAATTTTATGGATTAAAATTATGTGATGATTTAAAAAAAAAAATTTAAGTGGATACTCCACTTTATCAAGGACACAAAAAACTTGTATGGTGTAAAAGAGTGTTGAGTTAYATATTTATAAAATACGAGAGTAAATGATCTAAAGGTAAGAGTGAAGGTAGATGAAAATAGGGGAAATAGCTAAGAAAAATATTAAAACCTTTTTCAAACCCCACAAAACCCTAAAACAACTTTTCAGAATGCCAAAGATAAATCTGACCCGACGCTCAAGAGAAGAGTTTACCAAATTCCTTTCTTTTGTGGGAAATATTACATAGGTCAAACTTGTAGAACCTTTAAATCCCAATTGGTAGAACCTTTAAARCATGACCTAAAGAGCATATAGTTGATACCACCTGTAACTGAATCTCAAAATCAGTTATTGTCGAACACACTTTTAACTCTAAGTACCTTATTTGCTTTGACCAAACAAAAATTTTGATTTCTGCCCCATATTACTCCTCTCGTCTCATTCGAAAAACCCTCCAAATCAAAAAACATCCTAATAACTTTAGCCTCAAATATGGCTACAAGCTGAGCCAATCTTGGAAGCCCACCATTCATCACCTGGACCATTAGGCCTCTTCCTACAAACAAAAAGCCAAAGCATCTCCATCCTTCCTCCTCTCATGTTTACCATTTCTTTTCTTCCCCCGTCGTGGCACCGTTGCTTTGGATCTCTCGAGAATATTTTCTCCTTCAATCTACCCGCGTCTTTTAATTAATTTTGTTCGCTCATTTAAAACCTTTTGCCCATTTTATTTTTTCTCTTTATTTTCTCACTTCAATTTTTACAAGTCCTTTTGTATTAATAAT
Organism: Picea mariana; assembly: GCA_032191745.1. NCBI lineage: Eukaryota > Viridiplantae > Streptophyta > Pinopsida > Pinales > Pinaceae > Picea > Picea mariana. Next base: position 18,944 of record JASDQU010025039.1, read on the forward strand.
TCTTGAATTTTTCTATTTCCCTCCTAATTAAAGTATTATTCTAACCTTCATCTCTTTTCTTTTAATTACCTTAACGAATATTTATAATTTTTGAATTCCCTAATGTTTTATTATTCTCCTTCTATTTTTCTCACATAATCTAATCGACTAATTTGACCACATTTTTCAATATGTTTTCTCGTTACCTTTAATTAATAATATCTCAATGACTATTTCCCTTATTTTTGTCTACCTTCACTCTTGCCCTCAATGGTTACTTAGTCTCTTGTTTTATAAATACATAACTTAGCACTCTTTTCCACCATACAATCTTTTTATGTCATTGATTATGAGGGGAGTGTCCACTCGAAACATTGGATGTTTTGAATCCTCTCACACAATTTTAATCTCGAAAAATTCTCCAACATTATGACTAATTGTGAAAATTTGCATGGTTTTTAATTTTTAAATTTATATTTTATTTTAAATTTATGTTTTTTAGTGTTTTACAAAAGCACAAAATTATCTTTTTAATGATTTAAAAAAAAATTAAGGGGAGGGTGAGAGTGGAGTAAGGACAAGTAGGGCGATTTTATTTGAAACATTATTGATTTTTTAGATGATAGTTACAAAAATGTTGCAATTGTAAGTTTTCAAAATAAAAGGGTACTACTTCTAACACGTATTTTCGATTCAAAAGTTGAATTTAAGATATTGGTTGTAATGGGACCTATTGTTAAGGCTATGGTTTCAAACAAGCTATATTTTCAACTACAAAAAGCCAAAGCATGCTACTTGTAACACCACTTTTTAATTTGGGAAATGATTTTAGGATTTTGGTTGCAACGGTATTAGTTGTTAAGGACATGGTTTAAAATGAGTTGTAATTTTAACGCTAACAGAAAAGAAGGGTGCTACTAGTAGCATAATTTTTCAATTCGGGGGTTGACTTTAACGTTTTTTTACCCACATTAACGGTCATGGTTGCAAAGGGTTGTAATTTCAACCCTAAAAAATAAAAAGGTGCTACCAGTGGCACCACACTTCAATTTAGGGATTGACTCTGGTGTTTTCTACACAAAAATATGAGTTTTAAGGGCTAGAGTTCTCGTTTTGAGGTCACAGTGCTTGTCAAGTTGTTAACTATGTTTATATTATTTTCCATCTATCTTGATGCTTTTATAGTGGAAAATTTTGGAGGAATCGACCTGCAGGGTTATTTTAATGGCAGGTCCCAGTTAGGAAAATTAGCGTTTGAAACCTTCCAGAGCCATTTTGAGGCATCAATTGACATTTTTTTGGGTAAACAATTTCTCATCTTTAGCTTAGACCCCTTGACATTGATCCAAACTCGGAGACCTTTCCAATGTCACAAAAATAATGTCAATCGGAGATTGTATGAAAAAGTTATGTCTCGTGCAAGTTGACCTACCATGTTGACCACCATGGTATGAGAGGATTCCACGTCATCCCCATAACTGAGAAAAACATCTTAGAGTGGTATTTTGTGAGCATAAAATAGGATGAGGAGGATTGTGTAGCAGTCATTCATGCCACATCGCCAAAAGTAACTCCACAGTGAGTTCCCATTCCTTTGTATGTGCATTTTATAACGAAAGCAAAGAAAGCAGAGCATAGGCCTCACCTTCTAGTTGGATTTCCTAGGTCAAATATTGTGGTCATTTGTGTGGATGGTGTGTATTTGTGCCTGCTCTTTCAATTTTATATTTTAGTTATTTCTTAAATTCAAGCCAAAAGATAGAGATAATAAATCTAGGATCTAAGGAAATAAACCACATAAGTCTAAGATTTTAGAATATTATAAGATCTATTGTGACGAATTATTCCAATGGAATATCCACGACAATTTACAGATCACTAGATCATTTTCTTAGGGACTTATTGATACCCTAATTGAAGTCCCATCCTTGTTGTTTGGAGCGGTTACCTCTATTTCCTCTTTATCTTTTGTTGATAGTCCAATATTAAGATCTGGGTTAATCTTCGAAGAACCTATAACTACATGTTCCTCTTCCTCTTCTTCCCGATCTTTTAGAACTTCAAATATGTTGTTGGAGAGGTTAGATAGTCTTGACCGAGACCTTTTTTTAGGATGAGCCCCCTTGGGTGGGTGTTTCTTGCGCATTCTAGAAACTTGTTTGTATGATTCTTGCTATGAATTATTATGAGGAGTTGAAACCTACTTCATAGATGGTTGATTTTTCTTTTACTTTTTAACATCTTTTAGTGAAATGACTGTACGCATAGAAAGTGTTGTGTTTAAAAGGGATATCTTCGTAATCAAGGGCTTAAAGGTAACTCCAACCCTCCAAATTGAGTTAGATCACCTCCAACAAACCCTTTTCAAATATATATTTCCACACAAATTCTAGCACATGTGATGATATTCCCTTTCGGCTCGACTTGATCAATATAATGACTTAATTTATTTTCAATAGTTTTGAGCAAGTCTTCATCGCATAAAATAATGGGGATATATGGATTGAGTGGGAAAGAAACATTCCCTTGGAACCCATAAAATAAGGTCCTTAAATAAAGATTATATATGTCTCTTCTTTCTTGCTAAAAATAAACATATAAAAACCCTTTACACAATGAAACCTAGAAATGTTACCTGGGACAATCCTAGTCTACTCTAAGGCCCACCATAGTGTTGTGCATTTATCAACAACGCTCTCTCTTACATGAGAATAGGTTTCCTTGTAGCCTCTAATGAAGTCATATCTAACTTGGGGATGTATTATGCACTTTTGACAAATCTTCTATTTTCAATATATTTTTCACCAACATCATTAGAGTACTTGATCAAAGAAAAAAATGCTTCCTCTTTTGGATTAGGAGACCCACTCATGGTGAGCAAGGGTGAGGATAGCATAGATCGAACAATTAGAAGAAGAAAAGCCCTGATTTGGTGGACAAACCAGCTCCAACGCGATATGCAATCACCTTCTTGATACCAGCATTCTTCTGACTCAGGTTGACAAGGGTTCTAGTGTATACAACGATGAGAGTCCTTATGCAGGTGAGGGCTAGGGAAACCCTAGGATGGAAGTTGGCTATTCCAACATTCCATTTCTTTCAAAGCAAGAAATATTGTTTGTTAGACACCCTAGCACTTCAAGGCATTCCAAGGTTCTCTAGAATTTTGATTTTTTATATTATATTGATACAAGTACACAGAACACCCAAAATAGCCGTCTGAAGGATGTATCTAAACTCATCACACTCGCACGCCGATATTTATATAGGTCAGGCCGGGCGGGGCGGCCATAGCAAAGTGGAATCCTGTGGGCGGTTGCCATGTGAAGGGAAGCTAACGTACCTGATCTGCGGTCTCCCTCTAAGGGAGCCGTTAACAACTCTGATCAGCGTATATATATATATATATATATATATATGTATGTGTGTGTTGGGGAAGTTTTTTTTTAATGGATGAGTTCCACTCTCACCGGCTGCCAGAGAAATTCATTTGCATTATTTACTAATTCTGAAATATGAGAGACATTCTGCAGAAATCTTTGACTTCCAACGCCTTATCACCCGGACTTTCCGAACGCTCTGGCACAATCGAATCTGGTATGCTGCTTACGACAAAAGTCTGTCTGTCTACATATAGACTTCACGCTTTCCACCTCTTCCAGTATATTTTACTGTTTATTTTATATATAAAGGACGTCAAGTTTATTTTACTCTTTCTCGGAACAAGCATTCATCCAATTGGTTTGGTCATACAATGCATGTGGGCTTTTTCCTTAATTTTATATGACAATTTCTGACCGAACTCGCTCCATTCATAAATCAATCGATACCAGACAGGGAAATCGTTATATCCTCAGACTTGTGATGATTTTTCTCTACTACATATTAAAAATATATCCAATGCAAAATGAAAAACACTCCAAAGATATAACAGTGTCTCCCAAGTGTCCATTGATCTGAAAAAGAAGCCTCACAAATTGATTTCTGCAGTTCAGTCTTTTTCCTGTTCAACTTGATGACGAGTTCTCTCAAATTTTCCATTGTCCCCTCGCTGAATAAGTTATTCCAAGATCTAGCTGTCAAGATACTTATATAACTGTCCTTACTGTCTTTGAAGCTTCACACTCTAAAATGAGATGTTTTTCTGTTTCCACTTTTCCGAAGATACACACCCTTATTTCCAAAACTTTTTTTGATCTTTTCCATTTTCCAATGGACAGTTCACAACTGAATTGATGAGAATTAGTTCTTAATTAAACAATAAACATTTTAGTTCTCTAAAATATATGAAGTCTACCATGATGATGATTACCTGGATTCCATCCATTCTCTCTATATTTGCAAGGCGTGGTGTGAGCGAGAATAGCAGTGTATGTGTCAGAAAGAGACTTGCAATAAAAAGGGAAAGGGAATGGCGTTGAGCTAAAATTAGATGATAGGACTTGCAGAAAAGGGACGATCTCGTGTGCTNGACTTACAATAAAAAGGGAAAGGGAATGGCGTTGAGCTAAAATTAGATGATAGGACTTGCAGAAAAGGGACGATCTCGTGTGCTCTTTTTCTGCGTAAACAGACAGACAGTGGACCGGGACTTAATGAAAAGGGGCGATCTCGTATCGTCTTTTTCTGCGTACACAGGCAGACAGTAGACCGTTGGAATATGCATGGGGATTCTCGTTTCCATCCACACACGTGGACCGACGGTCGCCCTCGTCGGGAGTGTCGAGTACAATTCCAATTTGCTCCAGCCCCAGTCGCGGGGCTCTCAGCCCGGGAGAACGAAATCCAAGTCCAAATCTCGAGGCCGTATGCACGCTCACACGGCGCTCCTTTGGAGAAGAAGGACGTCATTACTTCGACTGCAGTGTGAGAAACGACTTTTAATAAACACGGAACAGTGCATTATTAAATGCACTGTACTGCATTGAACGTATCGTTTAGTATAGGCGAGCACTAGACAGGCTGCTGGGCAGTATTAGGGAGTATATACAACGTTGGATAACCTTGGTATATATGTCGGGATTTATTCATATATTGTTGGCAGCATTCAGTTGGATAATCTTGGTATATATGTTTTGATATATTTATATATTTGATATGTAAATTTTTGGTTAGTTTAAGTGTTCTACATTTTTGTTTTTTTGGATATTTTTAGTGGATATTTGTTTTAAATTCGGTGAGAAATTGTTGAATATGTAGATTGAGGCTTTTCAGTTTGTTGAATCCATTTCTACATTTAGAAATGCAATTTAAGCAACATAAAATTGTGATTCCCTGAAGATTTATATGGCGGGACTCTGCAGAAAAGGGAAAAAACCTAGAACAATTACACAAAGTCCTAAATTTTTGATACAAGGTAATATTTTGAGAAACCCTCAACATTCTTAGTTAAATGTGTCAAAACCTAAGTGTTGTGTATGTATTGCATATGTTTTGATCTAAAATTATATTTAGATGTATCTATTGATCAATCAATAAATCTAGTCATTGAATACCAAATTTTCTAATCCTACATCTAAGTGTTGTGTATGTATTGCATATGTTTTTATCTAAATTTAAATGTATGTATTGGTCCATCATTAAACCTAGTCATTGAGTACCAAATTTTTGTACATTATTGTCTAAATATTTTAAGGATTGGTTCTTTATCCATGGTTCTAATGACAAAGGATATCAATGTTTTTTCCCTTGAATGTCTTTAACAATTTCAACAAAGAAATTATGGTTGAATTCACATGATAGTAAATAAAAAAGCTTCAAAATTATATAATATTTAGCTTTCCTCTTTATAAACTGAGATAAAAACATGCTATGAATTAGCTTAGCTGCATTTAAAACATTTAAAATCATGTAGGCCAAATATGCTACGAATTAGTCTTTCTTTGCAGCCCCCCATTATTTCTTTGCCACTCAAAATAATGGGAAGGGAAACCTTGTAAGAATAATATTCAATTGATGGAATCACAAATGTCATATGTTAGCATTGCACAATCTAGTTATATTAGGGTTATTTAAGATGAATCCATTTCTACATTAAAAACAACAATCTTATCAATCCAAAATTGTAATTTTGGTAAGGATTGCATGGCCAAATTATATTGATGGTGTTGACATGCAGTTATAAAACCCTAGGTTCAAGTTATCTTAACCAACAAAACCCTTCAAACACCGACCCTTTCGGCATCACCTGCATGCAAGTGAAGTCTCACTCGAGACATCTATTGGGGCTGCAGGAACCAGGTTTTTGCAGTAGTGAGGGAATGAGAGGTGATCATCTTAATCATTCTTACTTATCTATTCTGTTTGCATCATCTTGTATTTATTCTTCCTTGATTACTTAGTGAATTTAGTTTTATAGTACCATTATACTACAGATTGCAACATAAACCATCTACTATAACATTCATACTATTGTGCAACGATCATATAGTACACAAATATAGTCTAACATGCATAAAGCGAATATTCATGATCAATCACATAAAATACAAGAAAACACAATAATTAACGTGGTTCACCTAACTTTGGGCTACATCTACAACGACTAAATTCTTTATTATTCTTTATGTAATTGTCTCAGGCTTGCGCATTGTGTTTACGATAGAGATATCATGCTATCCATTTCTCCATCTTGCCTAGTCGCTCTGCAGTGCAAGCCTCTCTTTACAACACTCTTTCTCCACTCAGAAATACACTTTCTCCCTCTTACTCAGTCTATTGTCTCACTCTCTTTGCTCGGTATCAACTAGAGTGAAACAAAACATAACATACCCGACCAACCCCTATCTTCCCAACCCATTACATATTTATGTATGGACTATAGGGCTCAAAACCCTACTTTGCTTATCCCCAAAACCCTATCACAACTCATTCTGACTCATGACGTGTTAGGAACCAAATATCAATATAGCATAGAAAAACCTCAGACTAAGTACTCAACGCCTTCAAAAATAGAGAAATTCAGATAATAAGCCTCTTTGAGGGGGAAACCTCCTTATACTCACATAAATGTTCAATTACAAGATGATTCCAAATGAAAATGTCTCCTTGGTATATATAGGAGACTAGGAGGTATAATTACAACTAATAGATTAAAGCCCACATAAATAAAATAACATTACTAATGTAATATGCCCAAATTAAGGGGTAATGAGCCACTATTTAGGGCTTAACATGCCCCTCCCCTTGAGACAAGTGTTGTCCACAACGCTTTAGTAACTTTGGATGCTTCTGTATAAAAGACTCATCTTCCCAAGTGGAATCTTCAGCCGGTAGTTTCCTCCATTTAATGAGATACTCTGAAATAGATCTATTTCTC
>JASDQU010025041.1:19350-31117 GCA_032191745.1 Picea mariana
ATCATCATCATCATCATCATCATCATCATCATCATCATCATCATCATCATCATCATCAATATTGAAGTTTCATAATTAATAAATTTCAATAAATTTATAAACTTTAGTAATTAATAAAGCTCAATACATTTTAAAGTTTAATAATTAATTAATTTTAATAACTTATTAAAATTCATAATTAATAAAGTTCAATAAATTTTCAAAATTTAGTAATTAATAAAGTTTAATAAATTACTAAAGTAATAAAATTAATAAAATTTATTAATTTACAATAAATGATTAATAAGTTTATTTAATATTTAAAGTTCAATAAATTTAATTGAATTTAATTAAAATAATACGATTGTGAAATATTAGTTAAATTTGAAACTAATGTTTTTACAAAATTTTAGAATATTTAAAATAAGATAATTGAGAGGTAATGAACGAGCTTTGTTATGGTTTTGATGTGAAGCGAAAGAACTAGGGTTTGTTGAATACCCTTGATCTTTGGTATTGTTGGTGCAACAAATACTGTGCGAGTGTTTGCCTGGTTGTTTCCATGAATCCTGTTGGTGAGGGGGCACAAACCCCCTCCTACCTAAATGTTGTAATCAATTAATTTGGTCACATTACAATGGGTTTGGGTGGATTGCGACTTGCCTTTGAACTAACATTACAATGGGTTTGGGTCAAATCAATAGAGACTAACCAAGAACCATCCCATCCAAAGGTGCTTTAGGCTTGAGAGCTAGGGAAATCCTTTCCATGACCCTTAATAGCGCCAAGGTATGTGATCAGATCAGAGCGTGTGGGAGAGCACACTCAATACATGAAATATCACGCACTTATTGACAAAGTTTTGGGACTTTAGACCTCAAACATGGATCTAGTTAGATGGATCAAGGCCCGATGGAAGCCCAAGGGCCATTTTGACCTTCAACTAGGTTCCAAGGGTTTCTTCCCCATGATTTTTCATAACCTAGATGATTGGGACCGAGTCTTTGAAAATGGGCCCTATTTTTTCAACTTAGCTAGGATTTACCTGAGGTTATGGAATGAACATTTCAACCCAGAGAATGAAGAATTCACTCATGGCCCTATTTGGATCCGACTTTATTCACTTCCTCAATAATTTTGGTTGGAAGAAATCCTGGAGGGAATTGGCAATACACTGGGCATATATGTTAAAGTCGTTGAGGATACTAGGAAAGGACACTATACTTCTTATGCACAAATCTGTGTCTACATGAATATCTCCAAACCCCTTCTAGGTTATGTATTCCTAGAGCACGAAGATAATGATTGGATCCAAATGATTCACTATGAGCACATCCCATTTCACTGTCGAAAATGTCATGAGCATGGCCATCTCTTTAAGGAATGACTGCTCAACGCTCCACCCAAAACAAATACCACAATATTAGAGAAGAAAAAGGATGATTTTACCCAAGTGCAAGGGAAAAGAAAATAATGACCTAAGAAACTAGTTAATAATCAGGCCAGAGCTCCTTTCACCAACATCTCCTTTGAGATCCTAAATACAACCTTGGAAAATCAAGAGATGGAAGGGATATGTCAAAATCCCCCCAGTATGTAAGAGAAGGAGGCAGAGCAACCGAACAACCCTTGATTAAGAAAATTATTCCATCTTCTAATTTAGGCCCTATGGTGGAGGAGAAAACCACTGAAGATATAGGAGACATGGAGATTGGACTAGATGAGATTGACATGGTAAGTATCGAGGAGGCCTACTGAGAAAAGGAATTTCGAGGAGGCTTACTGAAAAAAGGATTGACATGGTAAGTATCAAGGAGGCCTACTGAAAAAAGGAATTTCTCTCCCTTCTGTTAGCACTGAAAATCACCCTCAGATTACGGGAGGGTAAGCCCAGTACCCATCAAAGTTTTTGGTGGATGTTGGTTTTATGTGAGTGGAGGTCAATGGACAAAACTCAATATATGAATGATGTTCAACACATAATTGGACAAGAAATGCACAGGGAAGTGAGGGCCACAACTAACTTCAGTCATTGAATTGAGTTTAAGTGTGAGCAGAGGGAAGACTTAGTGAGAAAGGTGAACAAGACTACTATGAGAATCAAGCTTTAAAGCAGCATGGAGAAAAAAAACTCAGACTCAAGATCACTCTTAAGATCAAGCTTCAGACACTGAAATATGTCCGAACAACACAGTCACAACAACATAATGATCAAACCTACATTACCATGCAGCTACAACAACTCGACTGGATCCTCCATGCCTGAGCCATTCAGTGTAAGAGGGAAAAAGATAACAAGGGAGATGGCTAAAATTAGTCACGATACCACTGTAATCAAACCTACATTACAAAAACATAACAACCCTCGACTGGATCCTCCATGCTCGAGTGTTTTAGCACAGTTTTTACAAAGATATGAAAATAGACTAACTTCTATTAATATTAAAGTCTCAAATCCAATACATAACCAGAGAACAGTTTTGGCATCAAAACATCACAAAATAGGGAGCTATGCTCAACCAGTTGACGACCTTAACAAAATATTAAAACTAATTATTTATACTCAGAACAATTCGCCACTACCAAGAGTGTGACCTGGCCACTACAATCAAAGCTTTGCGTTGGCGACTTCTTCTGTCAGATTGAATGTGCATCCCTCGGTCAGACGCGAGCTTAGATCGACATGGTTTTTGCAGGGAAAATTGTCCATAGGGATGCCACGAGCTGACGGTCCAGTCCCCACGGCCAGACCCTCCATGCCTTCCATTTATGGAGTGAGCCGAGGTTTCAACCACCAAACCTACCTTCCATTAATTGCATTTCCTCAAAGATTGAATGAGACTTAATTCTTAGGGGCGCGACCACGTTCTTCTCTCGGATAGGATGCCACATAAACAAGATATTGTGGGGCCGTCAAAAGCAGTTTGGATTCAGACCACTTTTGAGCCCGCAATCCATCACATTTCACCACGTAGAATTTTCGCCATACCATGGTTTCCATTGCGGGACCACTCAATAAACATATCGCCCGAGCATGTTGCATCCCCGCAGTGGTCTATGGCTGTAGGTTTGGTCCTAATTTGCGATCTGAGTGCACCCGCTAGATTTAGTGCCACTGTCAAGCTTAATCGCCCACCAACTTTAAGATCTTCCAAAAGTGTGACTTGGGATGGGGCACTACTTTTGGCACTGAACAATAACAGTTCTAGGAGGATGATCTGATTTGGAGGCCTGACGTCACCATGCTAATATGTCACAGACAGAGAGGTGACATGTGTCACTCGAAAACGAGAAGAAAGCATGTCTAAAACACTTGAAATAAGTGCCATGTGTCAGTGCTAGATGGATTCCACGTGTCTGTGTCGACCACTGCCATGAAATTGGTGCTCCAGGGCTCGAGTGCTAGCTCTTTTTCCTTTGGCTCCTCTATGTGATTTTACCTGGAGCTAGCGATCTGATGCTGTGTGTCTTCTTGAATCGAACAACCGATAATTATTTCGGGTCTCCGAACTTCGGGAAAATAAAATATCAAACTTCCTCTGCCTTCAGCTTCTTTTACCCAGAGCTATGGATCTGAAGACGCGTGGCCCTCTTGAGATCGATGATTGAGATCTCTTTGTGGCTCCGGGCTTCGGACTTCTCAATAGTCAAAATTTATTTTCCCCAAGCAAATTCGTCGGAGCTTGGGATCTGACAACGCGTGGCTCCTGGATTTGGACGAATGAGACGCGTGGCCCTCCTGAGATCGACGATTGAGATCCCTTCATGGCTCCGGGCTTCGAACTTCTCAATATTCAAAATTTATTTTCCCCAAGCAAATTTACCGAAGCTTGGAATCTGACGATGCGTGGCTCCTGGATTTGGACGATCGAGATCCACTTTGGGACTTCGGGCACTTCAACACTTCGACACTTCGGGACTTCAACACTTTGGGCCTTTAGAACCTTTAACACTTCGACACTTGGGAACTTTTCTCATTTCAAAACTCCTGAAGCTCATTTCCTCGAACACTTGGATTAGATGCCACCTGTCCCCCTCAAGACCAACGACTCATGCTCGCTCCGGGCCTTCGGACTTTGGACCTTTTGCTCTGGCACTATACTTCACCCAAATTCGAACTTCTAAATGCCCATGAGCCGTTGATTTGAACTTCTCCTGGAAACTCCCCTGATGAAAGATTAAAATTGCATGTTGTTTGTGCTTTGAGCCCGAAATGGACAGTTAAGAAAGTTGTGCTTTGTGCTCCAGGCCGTGGCCTATGTGAACAAGGACCTGGACAATTTGGTTGTGGGTTGGGAAAACAGAGAGACCAGTGACTGCAACAAAAGGAGATGAGTGTTTGCGTTTGGGGAAAATAGAGGGGCTTGGGGCCGAGACTCCTTTCGGGTAAGACATTAAGGGAAACCAAGGCACACAAATGAACAAGGGAAAACAGAAAATGATTTACAATCCGAAAGGGGAAAAACTTAAGATCTGGCCTGCAGAAAGGAGAGGGACATGGAAAAATTACAGACTTAGGTACCAAATCAACGAACACATATGACTCCAGATGACATTATGTGATAACATTTGGCTTCACAGGGTTTGGCATGCTCCTTGTGAGATGCCAAGAACGCCTAGCTCCAGTGCCTTAGCTATTGGGTATGGAGTCTATTATCAAGAATAAAATAGAAACTAAACATAAAAACAAAAAGGGAGTGGTATTTACAATGGTGGGACGCCGGTCATGGCCTAAACAAAAAATTTCTTGAGAAAATTCCATTGACAGGGCCACCCAAAACCTCAGAATCCTCCAAGTTCTACAATTTGTAAGTGTTGCTTGAAAAATGCTTAGAAATCTTGAAGGGGCCAATCCACAAGGCTTCAAATTTACCATGTTTTCCCTTGTCTTGCTTGGGTGCATCCCATTTGAGCACCAGATCCCCCAGATGGAAATTTTCCTTGCTTGCGCTCTTGTCAAAAGCTCGATTTATTTTCTGTTGATGGTCTTGTGCTTTATGAAGCAGTTGCTCCCTGGTCTGCTATACTTCTACCAGCTGCAGTATCATCTTGAGAATGTCATTAGGTTCTCCTTGGTAGTCTTGGAGGAACTTTTCCATAGGAAAAGAAAGTTGAGAAGGAAATATTGCTTCAATGCCATACACTAGTTGGAAAGGAGAAATGCCCAGTGATATTTTTTTGGTAACTCTGTCAGCCCACAATGAAAACTTCAGCTTCAAATCCCAGGATTTCTTGTTGTATTCTAACATTATTTTTATGATCTTTATGAGGCTCTTATTAGAATACTCTGCTAAACCATTTCCCCGAGGGTAGTAGGGAGTAGAATGGACTAGTGTGATCCCATACTGCTCACAAAAATTAATTAATGGCTCAACTCTGAAAGAGGCAGCATTGTCTGTAACAATCCTTCTTGGACAACCAAATCTGGATATGATGTCTTCAAGGAAATTTATGATCTCCTTGTGGGAGACACTCCTTGTAGGGATGGATTCTATCCATTTTGTAAAATAATTAGTGGCGGTCAAAATCCACAAGTGCTGGCCACTCGAGGTTGGGTGGATCTCTCCAATGAAGTCGAGACCCCACTGTTGAAAAGGTCTAGAAACCGCTATAGGTTTCAAAGAAAAATTATTTGAGCTGCTTCTTTCCAGCAAACTTTTGACACTTGATACAGGCTCTAATCTTTTCACAAACGTCAGTAAAAAGGCTGGGCCAAAAATATCCAAGTTTGAGGATCTTATACGCTGCGGTTCTCCAAAAATGATGCCCCCACATGAGCTATCATGAAAATAACACATAGCTCTTTGGGCTTCTTGTGGGTCTAGACATCTCAACAAGACTCCCAGAGGATCCTTCCAGTATAAAATTTGATCGATGATACAATACTTGATTGCTTTGAGCTTCAAAGCTGTCACCTTGTATTTATCCAAAACATTAGGGGGCCTCAACTTATGCATAAAGTATATGATATCTTTATACCAGGGGAATTTTGCTAAGTTGGGGATGACATGAGAGTCTTCACCAACAATATCAACTTGTTGATTTTATGAGTCTATATTCATGAAATTAACCCCCAATGCCTCGCAATTTGATTCAACTAGTAACCTGGCTAAACCTTGGCCTTTCACCAACCTGGTGGGTTTGATTTCCAGGTCAAACTCTAGAATCTTGGCGATTCACTTGCCTATTTTCCCATCTATATCGGGTTGGATAAATATTTCCTTTACTGAAGCTGAGGGGACATATGCAATAATTTTTGAGTGCAGAATATTGATTCTGAAATCCTTGAGGTCTTTCACCAAAGCGTAAGCTTTCTTTTCCATGATATCATATCTCGTTTCTGCATCTCTCAGTGCTCTACTAAAAAAGGAAATAGGTTGTTCCAACCCATCTGAATTTCTCTGTAGCAAAATAACAACTATTGTATCTGATGAAGCGAAGGAAAATATCATAAATTCCTTGGAATAGTCTGGGATGATGAGCACAGGTGCTTCAATCAACTCCCTCTTGATTTGGTTGAAAGAATTTCTGGACTCAACAGTCCATTTCACGTCATTCTCCTTTTTGAGCATGGTTGTAATGTATTTAACCAACTCAACAAAATTAGAAATGAATCTCCTCAGAAAATTGATTTTACCCAAGAAAGACTAAACCTCTTTCCTGGTTTTGGGAAAAGACAAGGACTTGATGGCCTCTACTCGACTTGGATCAATTTTCACCCCTTCAGCTGACACAATATGCCCCAATAATTTTACCTCCTACATGTAAAATAAAGACTTCTTGGGATTGAGGGAGAGACCAAACCTTCTGCACTTCAGGAAAACCTTCCTTACATGATAACAATGCTCTTTATCAAACCTGGAGAATATTGTAATGTCATCCAGATAGATGACTACAAATTTATCCTTTTCTCCAATGAAGGCAATGTCCATAGCTTGTTGGAAGGTTGATCCCGCATTCATCAATCTAAAGGGAAATTTAACATACATGAATGTGCCCCAAGAAGTTGTGAAATATGTCTTTTCTCTAGCTTCAGGAAAGACAGAGATCTGATTGTAATCGGAGAAACCATTGACCATAGACATTCTGGCTGAACCAGTCACTTTCTGCAAAATGTGCTCCATTTTCAGCAAGGGGTAGTTATCCTTTTTGGATCTCCTGTTCAAATTTATGAAATCAACACACAACCTGATTTCCCCATTCTTCTTCCTAATAGGGACCAAATTAGCCACCCACTCCAAAAATCTCAAAGGGATGGTGATCTGTGCATCCAACAACTTCTTGACTTCTTTTTCCATAATCGACAACAACATGGGATTTATTTGTCTCAGCTTTTGCTTGAAAGGTTTGGAATCTTCTTTCAAAGGGATTTTGTGTTCAATGACGCTAGTGTCATAAGTTCTCAAATCCTCGTATGTCCAAGAAAAAACATCAGCGAACTCCTTCAAGAGTCTGAGATATTGAATCCTTTGTTCCTTTGACAAGTTGCTAGCAATTTGACCCATTTGGGATCCTCCTCCATTCCTAGATTACATTCGGTCACATCAGCCTCTTCAGTTGATCCTTCAACCTTTACAACAACATCATTTTTGTCAAACAATCTCTCCAAAGGGACAAGCCCCTTTGGAATATGGTTGCTAGGCAACTGAACAATATGATGGTTAGCAATCTTATTCATAAAAACATCAAAATGAGGGCTTTCTTCATAATCCTGATCCTAGTCGATATGCATATCAAAAAATTCATCCACAGTCTCAAGGATTTTTTTTATCTCAATATCATTCTCAAATACCTTCCAATGTTTGATGTTGTCAGGAATAGAGGGTCTTTATTTTATCTCCACCTCATATTTGAGTTTGGGGGGCCAAGGGACCTTAAAATTACTTGCTGAGACCGCCAAGGAATTTGCCACAGATTTCTCCTCACTTGGAACAAATGAAATATTAAAATCCAAAAAGAAAATGTCAATCATATCCCATACCTCATTTCTATAGGCCCTTAACCTCGGGTGCTTAGCCTAATACAGATTTCCGACTTGATGAACAACTAGATTAGCATCTCCAAACACTGCCAACTCCTCAATTTTCATGTCTTTGGTAGCTCTCAAACCAATACAAGAGCTTCATATTCTTCCATGTTGTTTGTTGTTTCAAAGTCCAACTTGTAGGACAGAGATATGGTCTCTTGGGTGGTGGAAATAAAAACTACTGCAACACCAACACTTTCCTTAAAAGAGGCTCCATGAAAAAACATTTTTGAGGTCTTGGGGGAAGGCTCTTTGCAAAAGGTAATAGGATGCTTTCTAATTTCAATAGGAGGTTGAGGAACATCAGAGAGATGCAAAATATTGGTTCCTAGATCAGTATCGACTAAGAAAATGGGGTGGTTGATGGGATTGGATTCATCACTGATAATGTAGGAAAGTTGTTCTTCTCTACAAAGCCTTCTATGTTCCCCTCCGAACACAGGAATGGTGGCATATGACAGATCCATCTGCAAAGTTCCCCCTAGTCTTTTGATCCATGATCTAGATAAGAGCATCCCAAACTTAGGAGGGACATAAACTACCACTATATCCATGACCACACTCTTCATCGACAATTGGAACAAGGAGATGGCCAGGTATTTAATAACCCCGAGGCATTTCACTTTCTTGGTATCAAATGAATACAGGTCATGGTGTGTTTTTGTAACCTCCAACCCCAACTCATCCATGACAATTTTAGGTGTGAGATTATGATATGCTCCTAAATCTATCAAGAAATTGTGCAACACTTTATCATGGATGTTCAATGATGTATAAAAGAGAGATGAAGAATTATCTCTATCCTCTACCAAAGGGCCTAGTATGACAGCTGGTTTTTCATCTTGGAGGTTGATTGAGTCTGTGGGATGAGATGAAGGTTCGAGCTGCAATACTTTGGAGAGTCACCTTTGGAAGTCCTCATACTTGACCAACTCTGAAAGAGGTACATGGATCCTAATCTTTTGAATCTCATGCTCCAAGCTATAGGAGGAGGGAGGCTTCAAAATCTCCTTCACTTCTAGGATTGGGATTTTGACCACTGGTGGGCTTACCTCCTTTTCTTTAACGCCATCTGCCGCATTTTTAGCCAGTTTTTCGATTCTAACAGGTTGATCAGGAATGTCAGGCTTTCCTTCTTTCTTCTTGGACCTAAGGTTATATATATTTGGATTGCTTCCGGTCCTTTCTCCTTTACTCATCTTGTTTAGTTGGCTATCCATGAGAGACTCGTCATATACAACTTGGGTTAAATGAGGAAATGAGGAGGTGTCTCCAAGACAATGGTTTTCAGGATTAAGCTCTTCTTCCTCTCCTTCTTCATTAGTAACAAGGTTATTTTGGAGAGGATCTTGAATTATCTGATCATCTCTATTCCTGTTTCTTTGGTCTCTTTGTATGGTCCGAGGAGCATTGTTTGGCCTTTTGAAACTACCCCTATTATCATCATTTTGGGTATTCCTATAGCTATGCGTTCCCTCCAATTCCCACCTTTCCATTATAGAAAAAAGTGATTTTAGTAGCTTGGTTACTTCGTCCATTTGAGGGGGGGAAGCAGAGGAACTAGAAGTCGAGGCTTCAGACCTACCCTTTCTTCTGTCTCTATCAACCTTACTCTTAAGCTTGTCAATTGCCAGTATATTGGATTCTACTTCAAAGGTTGCATTTTGCATATGAGCCAAGGAGGTAGCTCTTCTTTCTCTCAAAAAGAGGAAAAAATAAGGGTCAAAATAACTAGCATAAGTCATCTTGGCAAAGGTTTCTGTAGGCTTAATTTTAGTGGGAATATTTTTATACATATTATTAAATCTATTCGAGAAGTCTGAAACAACTCCCCCCTCTTCTCTATTAAGTACCCCAAATTCCATAAAATAATAAAGGAGATCTTTTTTATTCCCCCAATGTCTCAAGAATGAATCATCTAGAGCAACAATCCCATCAAAAGATCTAGAAGGAAAGTCCTTAAACCAATCCATGGCATCACCATCAAGGCTCTGTACAAAAACTCTCATCCACACATCTTCATTTTCGATGGCCTGAATCTCTGCAAATCTATAAAAGGATGAAAGGTGCTCTTCTGTAGTCACGTCTCCCTCCCCTATGAATTGGGGCATGTACTTAAGGTAGTCTGTGGTTGTGAGAGAATTCATAGGCTGAGGTAAAACCAGGGGGGCGTATCTAGCAGCCAATATCTCAGTCATCCTGTTCCTAGGAGGATTAACACCTGCCATTTGGATGTGAATTAGAGGAGAACCAGGAGGAGATGGAGTTTGGACAGACGATACTGGGGCTATTCTCTTGGGAGAAAAATGAAAAGGCCGAGCGTTATGAGATAAAGATGAGGGGCTAGAGGTAACAGAGGTTTCCCCTTCTGTAACTGCAACAACTCTAATAGGAGGAGTAGTAAATTCTGGAGTAGGAAAGTCTTCTAAGGTCAAATATCTCTCCTTCCACTTCACAACTTCGGGGGGGAAAGGGGTGTCAATGCTCTCTCCTTCCAAACCAAGAATATGAGGGGATAAATCGATAGGAAAACTCCCAAAACTTAAATTTCTTGAAACTCCATCAGTTTGTATAATAGGAGAATCAGAAATAGTTACTTGAGTTTGTAAAGAGGGATTATGCAAATTATCAGAAAAACTTAGTACATCAATGGAGGTACCTTTTTGAGCGGTTTTTCCCTTTATGATAATTTCCTCTGGGTCAGCTTTAGGCATTGCTAGAGGTAGTAGTGAAGTGGACCTCGTGTGTCTGCCTTTAGGAGCAAGAACTGAAATAGTGGAGTCGAAACAGTGGAGTCGCCAGGTGCAAGTTGCAATCTTCAATGGTATTGATATCTGATGCACCTTTAGAATCAAAGCTTCTTTGTCATTATATCCCAAGGAAAAGTCTTCAATTCATTTTCGACAACGGTGCCAAGAATGTTAGCACTGAAAGTCACCCTCAGATTGCAGGAAGGTAAGCTCAGTACCCATCAGAGTTTTTGGTGGATGTTAGTTTTATGTGAGTGGAGGTCAATGGGCAAAACTCAATATATGAATGATGTCCAACACAAAACTGGACAAGAAATGCACAGGGAAGTGAGGGCCACAACTAACTTCAGTTAGTGAATTGAGTTTAAGTGTGAGCAGAGGGAATACTTAGTGAGAAAGGTAAACAAAACTACTATGAGAATCCAGCTTTCAAGCAGCATGGAGAAGAAAAAATCAGACTCAAGATCACTCTTAAGCTCAATCTTCAGACATTGAAATATGTCCGAACAACATAGTCACAATAGCACAATGATCAAACCTATATCACCATGTAGCTACAACAACTCGATTGGATCCTCCATGATCGAGCCATTTAGTGTAAGAGGGAAAAAGATAAAAAGGGAGCTGACTAAAACTGGTCACGATACCACTATAATCAAACCTACATTACAACAACATAACAACCCTTGGATAGATCCTCCATGCTCGAGTGTTTTAGCACAGTTTTTACAAAGAGATGAAAAGAGGATGAATTCTATTAATCTGAAAGTCTCAGATCCGATACATAACCGGAGAATAGTTCTGGCATCAAAACATTACAAAATAGGGAGCTATGCTCGACTAGTTGACGACCTTAACAAAATATTAAAACTAATTATTTATAATCATAACAATTCTCCACTACCAAGAGTATGACCTGGCCACTACAATCAAAGCTTTGTGTCTACGGCTTCTTCTGTCAGACTGAATGTGCGTCCCTCTTTCAGATGCAAGCTCAGATCATCATGGTTTT
>JASDQU010025043.1:30215-41850 GCA_032191745.1 Picea mariana
CAAAATAAACAACATTTAAGACATCTAAAGCAAAGAAGAAATAGGAACATATGTCTAAAGAAGACCAGTTAGACATATCAGATATAGAAGAGTACAACTATATAAAGAAACTCTAGAAAGGATTTGGAAAATATAAAGGAAATTTACCCTTCAAATGTTTCAATTGTAGCAGGATTAGACACTTTGCTAAAAAATGTCCCTATCCCAAGCAGGAAGATAATGATGATGAAGAATCCCACAACCAGAAAGACCAATACAATAAGAAATTTTATATGAAAAAGAAAAACTTCTACTCTAAAGAAGACATTAGCTCTTCATATATGAGTGAAGATGAAGATTCAAAGCTTCTAGTTATGGGAATGAACACTCAAAATAATCATATAGATAATGAAATAAACTCTGAAATTGAAGGTGAAGTAGATCTAGAAGAAAAACTGATTAGTGCTCTGGAGGAACTAAGAAAGTATAAAAATAAGAACAAAGTACTTATGGAACAACTTCTAGAATTTGAAGAATCACATCAATCAAGATAAATAGATGCATCAAGAACCATCAAAGAGTCAGAGCAGATCATCAGTGATTTGAATTCCCAGCTCCTGGAAGCTAAAATATTTGAAGAAGTCATTTTAAAACAACTCAATGATAAAGAACAAGTATGTAAGAAGCTAGAGGCTAAAATTTAGTTGCTAAAAGGTGAATGTTATAGCAAGATTTGCCTCACCCTATGCAATCTTGCACATAAGGCCTTTTTCCATTTCCCTATGCAGACTTTTCATCCCTTTTTGCAAAATCCAGAGCTAAAAAATACATTTTTTCCACATGTATGCACCTTGCCTACTATACAACATGCGTATACGCAGGTTGCACCACTACATCCCGCATACATCGGGATTTGTGCCCAAAAATTAAAAATGGTGTTGGGTTCCCATGTCACAACAGGAGACCTATGATCCTTGGCCTTCCATATACTGGAAACGTTCCGAATCGGCCCTTTAGTTCCATTTGAAGGCTATAAATGGGCCAATTCCGAGCTATGGAAAAGAGGAGAAATAATTCAACTTTGAGAGCAAAGTTACTCTCGAGAAATTATTTACTTCATATTGAGTCTGCATCCCTTTGTCCTTTAAGTCTGAACACAGTGTTCAACCCCCAATCTCTTCCCTTATTGATTGAGAACTTCATTGTCTCTCTTCTATGAGCTTGCCTTTGGTGGAGGATTGAAGTGGTGGAGGCCCAATTGAAAGGAACTTAGTTTCTCGGTTCTGAACCATGCCGACACAAAAGTATGCAACATTTTCACTTCTGTTGATCATATATTAATAGAAATACTCTTTTCCCATCCAATTGATATCTTGAAAATATTTGAATTATTATTCCATGGGTGTATTTATCATGTTTATTAATGGATTATGTTATTGAATGTGCTAACATCATATATTATCACCATACGCTTTCTTTTCTTGGTTGTTGAGGACTAGTTGCAGGTATATTGCTTTGGGTCAAGTGCTCAACGGTGGACTTCATCGAACGTCTGGACGAGGTAGGCATTTTATCTTTCCTTTCTAGCATATTCATTTATATAGCATACTTGAGAATATAGTTGATTTCTGTAGTCATTTCCGTCTGTTGTGGTTTACCCTAGCCATAGAGATATTTTCCTCGTAACAGAATTGGCGACCATAATGGGGATTGAATCTTCTTTCTTAGGGTTTGGAGTGTTTTTCTCCTTGATTGCTCTTGTTCCTATTGCGTTTCTTGTCGTATCATTGCTTGAAAACTGTTGTTCACTCCGGGTCCGAGTTTTTCAGCCTTCTCCCTTGCTTAGCTTGGTTTTTGAAACATATACATGGCTTTTTGCTTGACAGTTGCGTATATACACGTGATGTCCTTCTGCAGGCTACGTACATACACTCTGTTTCCTTGAAAAATCACGTACATCAACCTCTGTTTACTAGGTTTGGTGGCTGCTGGGTGGGATTTGATGTTTGCTGAGTCTTCTTGGGTCCCTGTGGTGACTGTTAAGTGTCTGTGGGATGACAGGAAACCTGTGTTTGGTTGAATTTTTGGGCGGAGTCTTTCTCATCACCTTTTCATTTTGATTGTCCTTGTACATTGGGTTGGGTTTGTTTCTCCTTGGTATCCTACTTGAGTTATCTTCTTATATACACATTAGAGTTTTTATATATCAAGCTATTGTTCAGTCCATGCATTTTCTTTTTTCTTATATTGAAAATACAAAAATATTAGGCATTTTGCATTGCTTGGCATTTTGATCTTTTGAGTTTTTTACATTAGCTTAGTGCATGTAAAGAAATATTGCATTTTTACTTCAGAATTGCAGAGTTGTAATTGAAAATTGCATTTGTTTTAAGAACCATATCATTCATTGAAAATTGAAGTTAGGACTTTGCATTGTATTCATATTTACTTTACTTGCTGAGTCATAACATCACGAGTTTCACTTCCATACCTTTTTGAGTAAGCACAACCACTAAAATTAACGCTATAATTTAAAATTCATTAGTCACGAGTTTATTTTCTAGGGTGCACAAACTAGCTTAGGATTTAGTGCCTTGGAATATGATTTTGTGAGTAAACTTCTCCAAGGCTATTAAATCAACATATGTGTCTGACAAAGGGAGTGGAGAAATCCATTGTATAATGGGTAATATCAGGAGGCTCCACTTACACCAGATTTAATCATGAGGTCAAGCAAGGTTTGTTGAAGGGATATCCCCCCGATACCTTCTTAGCGTTAGAGATATTTGTGGGGATCTATTCGTATCTGGGGATCTTGTTAGTGCCCTTACCTTTGTGAGAGGAAGTGCTTTCAAGGTTTCGGGCTTTGCTACCCTGCCCATACAGTGGACCTGATTACGACTACTCGCCTGTGCATTGGTTATACATTGGTTGCTTAGTTGCTTGACTTAGGTGCCACATAGGTTACTTGCAGGGGTTATTCCGAAGGTACCCTGGGTTAAATAAGGGTCAGACAACACACAACCTTTAAGGAGGATTACCTCTCTTGGGGGATCTGACTGGCTGGTTGTTAATCCCATGAGGGCCCTTATAACTGATTATGTTACCTCTGATATTTAACAGGGATTCTCAGGCCCCTCTTGGGCGAGACATACCTTCTTTAGGGAGGGAGGCCACTTTTATCCACTTTACCCCATTTGTGTGCATATTGGCCATTTGATTTTTGGTGTGCTCTTTGATTACTAGTTGGCCTTAGGATTTATTTTTTGTATCTTGAGTCTTAAGTCATCGTGGAGTTGGACCAGCGTCCCCGTCGGTCCTGTTGCTTGTTACAGCTACCACCAGATTTCAAGTCTTTTCCTTCTAAAAGACGTAGAGTAATTAGACATGGTACACACACCTCCAATGTTCAGACTCGTGATTATACAAGGATGAGTACTAAACCTAGTCTTTAGAACACTAGGAGCCCTTCGACTACCATACCTACTATAGTTAATGGCACCCATTCGACTCTTGCAACCACAATGGTTGTAGTGTCAGAGGCACCTATCATTACTATGGTTCGTCCTACAGTGAATGCTCAATATCTTTCCTCGAACCCATTTGGGTTTCTTGGTCACTCACTGGGCTATAATGTTCAGTCCATCCCTATGGCCTCTAGTCCTTTTTCCTATGGTATGCCGAATTTTACTTGACAGTTTTCAAATGCCATCCTAGCTGCTGGTCCTAATTCTAGCATTGGAATTGGGGGCACTACACCTCCTTATACTCCATTCTCATTTGGTGGTTCTTATATCCCTCAAACGACTCCTAATGTGGGAGGTATTCCTTCTTTTAACCATGGGTCTAATCCTCTTGCTTCTGGGTGGAGCAACCAACCTGGAGGGCAAGCTTATGCTCATGTTCTGTCCTATACCCTTACCTCCTCAGTGTTGATTCCGACCAACACATTTGGCATGACAAATCCACCTTTATCCTCTTGATTCACACCCGAAGGAGGTCAGTTTCATGCCTTGGGAAATCCCCAACCCGGATCCAATCCGGTTGGGGGAAATTTTTATAACCCCAATCAGAACATTCCTACTGGAATGATGCCTAACTGACCTTTTATGAATCATCCTGTAAGAGGGTCTTACAATCTCGGATAGGGACATGGTGCTTACTAGAACCCTAGATGGGCTGTAGTTCCTCAAGCACAATATTTCCAGGGAGCTTGGGGCCAGATGTCGCAACCCCATCTCCCTTTTCTGGCCATGCTTAATCTATCAGACTTGTCTAAGTTGATGAACGACCTTGTGTCTCATGATACTACATGGCCCCCCATCCCCACCAAGATTCGTTTAGAAATTCTGAAATTCTAAGGTAAGAATCGTGAGGATCTTGGTGATCATGTTACTACCTTTCACCTATGGTGCTCCTCGAATTCACTTAATGATGATTCCATTCGGTTAAGATTATTTCAACCCACCCTCATTGGGGTTGATCTAAATGGTATATAGAGCTATCTAGGGGGGCATATAGGACCTTTAGTCAGATGGTACTATTCTTTCTTAACCACTTCCAATTGTCGGTTCGTTACTATGCTGGCCTAGAACTTCTGTCGACTTTACGACAGGACACAACCACTCATATCTCAGATCATATCCAGGAGTGGAGTAGACAGAAGAGGTTGATTGAGACCTCCATACCCCCGACCTTTCTTCTAGAATGATTCCTTAAGTCTTTGCAACCTCCTATATCGAAGGATGTTTCTACATCTGGGGTTATCACTGAGGAAGAAGCAATCTTCAAAGCCCAACAGTTAGATCTTATATACACTTAGTTTGGGATGTTATACCACATTCTTCTGAACACACCGTGGTCAACCTATGACCCTAGACAAAAGCCCAGACCTCATGCCGATGGCATTGTAGGCTCTGCCAATGTAAAATCCACAGACTTAGTGACAAGCCATTTGAAAGAGTTGTCTCTAAACCAGTCTGCAGGAGGGTCAGCTTCGTCTGTGTCTTCCAATCCCACTCAGTCAGTGGATGTACATTCTATGCAATTATCGACCGACCCAAATGGTAACCAACAACCAGGAGGGAATAAGAAGAAAGGTTGTAATAATAATCATAAGGGTGGGAAAAATAATAATAAACCCAAGGACAATGGAAATAATGAGAAAACGAATAATAATGCTGCAGAGGGAAAGAAAGAAATACATCAGGTGAAATTTCCCTGTAAGATTTCTACTAATGATCACCTTACTCATTTATGCCCCAAACTTGTGGAAGCTGCAAGGCTATTATCTCTATCGCCCATCGTGCTGATGAATCCTTTCCCACATAACCAACACATGGCCTTGAGCTCTTCAAATACTGGAAATGCGGCTGGTGGGAGTCAAAACCCGTTGTTGCAAGAAGACGACCGTTTGTGTATCAATATGGTCGATGAAAAACTTCATGTAGCCAATCGATCTCGTGATTATAGTTCTTCACAGGCTATACCTAGTCTAGAATCTCCTCCTCCTCCTCCGTAGACGACTTTACAGATCGAAAAATCATAGCCACCGCCTCATATTCCGAAAGAAGTACTCAAGTGCTCTACCTACAATCCCAATGCTAGAGCCACCCATAACTACTCTATCGTTGAGGGCGTGGGTCAAACCCCTTGTGCGATGTCAGGTCTGGAGATACTCCAGATGTTTCCTTCACAGAGGAATGTGTTTCTATCTACGTTAGGAGATCTAGAACCCAGTGGCTCAAAAGTTATCAAATTTGATGTCATAGATGTGAAGCCTTGCTTGCCTTACCATGTGGCATTCCAAATCCACGTGGGGTACTCAAAGTATACCATCAAACGTGAAGTTGTTGATGAAGGCGCTGCTACATGTGTGATGTCCCTGATCTGTTGGAAAGATCTCAATTCTCCGGCTCTTCTAAATCATAAAACATGTTGACTACTTTTGACGGCGATTTCTTTCGCCCTCAAGGTATTCTTCTTGCCTTTACAGTCCAGTTGGGTGGGAATACGATAGAGGTGGAGGTTGGGGTAGTTGATGTGCCTCTTGATTATAACTTGTTACTAGGACACAATTGGACCTATTCTATTACTATTGTCGTATCGTTCATCTTCCATACCCTTTGTTTTCCTCATGATGGGAAGATCGTGATGATCGACCAATTATCCTTTGTGTATGCTAGTCCCAATGCATCTATTGGACCTTCGATCCCCGCGATAAAAAATTCTCAGCCGTCAAACAAGAATATCGGTGTCAGAATGTATTCATCCCTTATGGGCACTTTCGACTTCATGGCACTGATTCACCATGTTTATTCCATGTCCAGTAGGCCCATTTCGACAGAGAGGTGAATTCCTTTCCACACTTCCTATTTTAGTGATCCTTGGACCCTACCTTCCCTGACTTCGTCTTGTGAAGGTTGGTCATATCCTGGAATGGCCATGCCACTATCGACAACGTAGATTGCATATCAAGTTGTTCTTGACTCTTCCGTCGATCCCAATCCTATTACCTCGCCAACGAACGAGGAGGATCCTGTTCTTAAGCCCATGTGGGCCACTTTGTTGTCTTGTTCACATGACTGCCTCAATGATAATTTTCCCTCAGATGAAGCTATAGTTGAAGCCATGAATGGTTCTGACAAACCTTGGGATGATATGCATCATCGCTCTTATTTTCTCCCAGAGCTTGAAAGAATCGAACAAGATGAATTTCGATCTACTTTGAGTGAGATATTCGGTCACACCGTAGTTCCATTTGATACACACATAATTTATGTCGGAGGGAACATGGTGAGTATCTATCCTACCATCATGATCTATATCTCTCGTACCCCTAGAAAGATTGAAAACATACATATCGGTGTAGATTGTTCACCAGAAGAAATCTTGATCTACACATAACTCTTCAAGGAATTCCGAGATGTATTTGCTTGGTCATATGAAGAGATTCCAAGAATCAAACCTCATATTGTCGAGCATGATATTAGAACTTATACGGATGCTAAACCTGTTTGACAATGTCTTAGAGCTATCAATTTCTGGAAGGCCTCTGCTATTAAGGCAGAGGTAGAGAAACTACTTAATGTTGGCTTCATCCACCCAGTTCCCTTGACTGAATGGGTATCCAATCTTGTTCATGTGAATAAGAAGCAAGGAACCATATGTGTGTGCATGGACTTTCATGACCTGAACAAAGCCTGTCCTAAAGACAAATTCCTGACACCTTTCATCGATCATATTCTCGACGAATGTGCAGGAAGAAAAGTGTTTTCTTTTATGGATGGATTTTCAGGGTATAACCAAATTCAAATTAAACATGAGGATCAACACAGGACACTTCTGATATTACCTATTGAATGTGAAATCCCTTCTTTTAAGTTGGCATCCGCGCTCCTACCTGACACTTCTGATCTCGAGTGATGCCTTGTACACCTCGAGAGTCTTGACGAGCAGTTTTGAGACACCTCTACGACTATCGAGGCAAACAAAAGATGTGTCAAGGTCCAATACGATAAGTCTGTCTTTCCTCTGTTGTATGCTGAGGGTGACTTGGTCCTATTATATGATCAAGCCAAAGAACCACTGGGGGTAGGCAAGTTAAAACCCATGTGGAACGGTCCCTATATCGTGTGACATGTCTTATAAAAAGGAGTCTATGAGTTAGAAGATTAATAAGGGAATATGTTGTTCGAGCACAAGAATGGGATCTACTTGAAAAGTTATTACACTTGAGCCCCAGGCTTGGGTGGAACTCTTTATATACTAATGTAATTTAGTGTATATATGTTTTTCCTTTATTTTTCATCTTCAGCTTGCTTATCGAGTTTTCCCTTGGTTGGCAGATGTCAACGAAGTGTTCGGTCTACTTAGGATTAGCAAATGAAGCCAGTCTTCATACAAGGAACTTGGCTTCTGCCACTTGGGTTGTTTACTCACCCAAGGGTCTACTGGTTTCTTTAGGTGGCGTATGCCTAGGGCCATCCACGAATAATGTGGCCGAATATAAAGTCATTATAGAACTTTTGCGCGATTCTATCTCACATGGTATTCGTTCTTTAGAGGTTTGCCTGGATTCCCAGTTAGTAGTATGTCAGTTGAACGACAGTTACCATGTGCGTGATCCTACTTTACTCTGACGATTCCTACGGGTACATCTTTTAGAAAGACAGTTTGATTTTATTACTTATTATCACATTCCTAGGAGTTCTAATTATGTATCTAATGCTTATGATAATTTCATTTTAGATTGACATTTGTCACATAACTAAAGCAAAGAAAACCATCTCATCAATGTACACATTGTAATATAAGTAAAGCCGAAGATCCCTGTTTTATATATATTTAAAAAATATGATGTTTATAGTACAAAATTGGGGCTAACACCCTCAATACACATATATAGTCGATAATACAAGATCCATGACATCTACGCCTGTGGCGCAAGATGTGTGTCATGATAACAAACTACTGCGTTTGCGAGATGCCGAAAGAGTCGTACCCAATATCTGGGCACACCAACCACTTGCCGCTGCATGGCTTCCAACATATTTTCTACCTGAACCATCGAAATCCTATGAGTCAAACGAGACAGGTTTCCCTTCACGTTTAGAAGGACTCTCTCTCCTTCTCCTCCCACCGCCTCATCCCCTCGGTGCCTCTAACGATGTCATGGAAGCCCGTTTGACTGTCGCGGACCCACGTCTACATCACACAAGTGTCCAATTAGTACTTAAGCATCACCCAAAGGTATTTTTGTTTCATTATACAAAAATACAAAAGAAAAATGAAATATTCAAAAAGTTTGGACATACATATGACCCCGTAGGTGGTCCCTGGTGGGAGTGGCATGTCAGGGTCCCCTCTGAAGTTGATCCCTTCATAGGGGTAGTCATCCAAAGAAATGACCTGTCACCTCCACCAGTAGAAGAAATCCTTGTTGTAGGGTGTGGGAACCCTACCTTCCCCCTGCCGTCTCATTACCTCGATCCACTGTGCCATGGCTAGATTGCGAGGTCCTCTTGAAAGAATCTTGACTCTAGGTCCCAAACCTGGAACCTGCTCAAAGAAAAAACTGCATAAGATAGAGGCAAACCCGAAGTTCCTCTTGCTACCCTGTTTGCACTCTATCAATTGGCTCTTCATATTAGCCAGTAGTGAGGTACACCAGTCATATACTATGGGTCTCAAGCACTCTACATCATAAAAAATGAGTGGCCTTGATGCCTGGTGCAACGAAGCCGATCTTGTGATCCTGGTCAACACGAGGACAACAATCATGAGGATGAGATTGTTTATCGCTTGGATGGGGAGTTGAATCCTGACCTTCGGGGTCCCTACTACACACTGAGCATCTATGTAATCCTCTATTTTCATACCACTCCCAACTCCCCGGGATTTGAGGTTCACCACCTCACCTCGGCGCGATAACCTAGTTAAAAAGCATATATCCTTGACTTCAATCCTCAATGGTTTCCCATTGAGGTTGAATCTCTCACTGTCAGGATCCCAGTAATCCACAAGCATCTCAAGCAACCTCACTTGGGCCCTCATCCCTTTGAGTGCCCAAAATTTATATAAGCCACATCTTTTCAAGGCCATTTGGGCACCCGGATCTCTATCCACAGTAGCATCTACCTCCTCGTGTTCCCTTTCCCTCCATTCTAGCACCATCCTACAAGTTAAAAGTCAAATTTTGAGTTAGAAACCATAGAAATAATTGATTACAGACTTGTACGTGGGCTGTTGCATTTACAGTCATGTATAGGGTTGAGTATACGCGCCCTGTATTTTACACAGTCGTGTATAACCTCACATATACATGACCCGATGAATGGTAGGACGCGTACATCGATTTACTCAATTTGCGCCCTAGTTTACTCAAAATTTGAAACCTAATTTAAAAATTTAATCCACTAGAAAGGAAGAGGAGGGGAAGAAGAGTTACCTGGTCTAGACGGTTTCTGATTTCGTCGCCCGATGCTCCCGTAATCACCAGTTGAAGATGAGAGGTAATTTTGTCCAATTTTCACTATTTGGGTTAAAAGTCAAAATGACATAGTAATTTTTGGTTTTGTTACTATTTATAACAATTTTTACCCACTTCCTATATCTTTGAGTCATTTTTTCACCCGATGGACTAATACAACAGTGGATTGAGTTGTTTTTGGTAGTTTTCACCAGGGATTCTTGCAGATTTCAACATTATGTTGGTCATTCGTAACCACGGGCAGGTATTTTCACTACCCAACATATAGAATAGGTATCCATTCTACCATGCACTTTGCATTGTCCTATAATTGTCACTTGTATGCCTTAGGTATGAACCCATTTGTTGTGACACAAAACCTTCCATCTGCTATAAGACGTGTTGTTATCAAATGGTAGAGACTTACCGAACATGGGTTCCCTAGTTAGATCCTTCGCTTCATTTGGTGCCCATGCAGATATTTTTTCCATAGGACCGAGAATCCTTTATAGATAATACATGACTTTATGCTGAGCCTCATTTCTCACTCATAAACATGTTTCCTTATATCTAGAGGACACCCAACCGAGTTTAATTTAATCTATTTTCCAATTCGTCTTCAAAAAGAGAAAAGATTGCCAAGTGAACTTGTCCCTTTCACACTCGTAAATTGGATTTGAAAGGACGTCTATTTGGAAAAAGTTTATCCATTTTTCACACCAAATAGACTAAATATCATAAAAAGGGCATTTTTGGCGTTAAGTTGTGATTTCATCTCAAGCCCTTGCTTGCAGTATTGAGCCTATAGCCGATTATCACTTTACGTTATAAACCGTTTGCCTTAGCAGTTTTTGCATCCTCAACCAAGAGGAGCCTCGTTTATATCCTTTGCAATTTGACACCCTATACCCAAGAGAGATTTGTCAGAAAGTTGGGTTAGGTTGATGGATAGTTGGTTTTCATTGATGTTAACTATTGGAGAGTGATATTGTAGATTGATGTCAACCCTCAGTGATTGATGTCAACCCTTAGAGAAATTACGGTAGCGAATTCCAGTAGCACAAAGGTTTGGGTAATGGACCCAAGTTTGTTTGATGTAAATATGACTCATTATTGTCTTGTCATGGTTGATAACAAGTACAAATGGATGAACTCCAAAGTGGTCCCCTTATGGTGAAAGCCCTCAAAGGAAGACACTTTGCAGATTGAATTATCCTAGAAGTATGGTTAGAGAACCCATGCTTATTTGTGGAATAATGAGATGAATATCAATGAATTTTTCAATGAACCTATCCTATATGGATAGTGCTTGTCATGCCATTTTTGGTGGTATGTGAAACATCACATAATTCCTCACGATTAGAGAGTTATGGTCATGAGAAGTTGGAGAACCCAGGTTTGGGTAATGGACCCAAGTTTGTTTGATGGATAACAGTATGAGTTTTGATACATTTTCAAGTAATAATATTATGTATGGATAGTACATGTCATTCCATTTCTGGTGGTATGTGGAACATCACATAACTCCTCACAGTTGGAGAGTGATGTCCTTACGAAGTTGGAGGACCCTCATATGTCATCTAGAAGCGCCAAAAGGTCAAAGTAGTCAAAGTGGTTTAAGAGATTTTAAAAGGTAAATAATAAAGTGAAGTGATGAGAGTATTGTAATTCAAAGTGAATACAAAA
>JASDQU010025045.1:58758-74124 GCA_032191745.1 Picea mariana
TAAGAACCAAATATCAATATAGCATAGAAAAACCTCAAAAAGAGTACTCAACGCCTTGAAAAAGAGATAATTTTAGATAATAATCCTCGTCAAGGGGGCAACCTCCTTTTACCCCACTTAAATGTTCAAGTACAAAAAGATTCAAAATGAAAATGTCTCCTTAGTATATATAGGAGACTAGGAGGTATAATTACAACTAATGGCCTAAAGCCGACATAAATAAAATAACATTACTAATATAATATGCCCCAATTAATGGGTAATGAGCCAATATTAGGGCTTAACAACCAATATTTGATACAACATGTTAGGAAATGAGAAAAACTTCCACGCTAAACCTAGCAAAAGAGAGGAAGAAAGATTTAATCAAGAAAGTAAATGACAAAACAAACACATAATACATAGAGATTTTACGTTGGTAACCTAAACCGGGAAAACCATCATTTCTTGAGTGTTATACTCTYTTGTTTTCTTATTCATTCATAATAAAAGGTTACATGTCTAACCTTGGTCCACACCTGACACACAATCGACATCATACCTTCTTTCTTTACACAAGAACAACTCTGTAGCCAATTCGACTTAGATCTACATGACCAATAACCTCTACGATTATTGATTCTTGGTGAATAACCATTAATTATATATTGATTGATTTATTTATTAAAATTTATAGCATTAAAACATGCCTTATTTATAGGCTTTACAGTATGAAAAACCCTAAAGAAAAGATGCCCAAAAATGGTTACAGATCCATGCAGATCATTGGCTACAAATCCTACGAATGTAGGAATTATGTTATAGTCGACTACCACTTCCAATTACTAGTCAAGTACCAATCAACATTCATTTGGTCTTCAATCGGTTTCCACACTTCCACCTATCGACCTATTGTCAGTCGACCTCTTTGACTTTACCCAGTTGAGCCACCTCAACCTTTGACTTTCTATCGATGTCTTCGACTTCATATTTACCTGGTCAAACCACATTGACCTTTGATTTGTTCTTGATTCCTTTGACTTCTCCTCTACCTGGTCGAACCACCTCGACCTTCAAATTCGACTATTAGTTGATCCACCTCGACTATAATTTCACTGTAAATAATATAACAACCAAACAAAGATAAGAGCATTCACTTCATTCATTAAAAATCATGCTCACTGGGGTTTAGATTTTATAGTTTCCCAGAAAAATGGGACAAGTGACCTATGGGTAAGGGGGGAATTCCAAAATCCCAAGATGGCCCTCATTTCACATTTCCACTTGGAAAATTATAAAGGATATGCAATCTTCATGGCCCAGAATCAATATCAGGCCATTGTTGAATGTGTAGAATGCATAGAATCCTTGCTATGATATGCCCTACAGGGAAGATGCAAGCATAGGTGAGAACAAGGAACCGTAGATATTAGAAAAAAAAATTCCTTTAACTACCACAACTTCATACCAACAATAAAAAGGGTAAGCATGTACATATAGTGTGTGAAAGCTTGTGGAAATCATAGGATTGGGCTTAGTTCCATTATCCCTTGATTTCGCTCCCATCACCCGAATATCGACAACGTTTTGAGATAAACGAAAGGGAAGAAGAAGGGTTTTGGTAAAATATAGAGGAATATGGGAGCTACTACACATATTTTGACAAAGATAATGACAAGTACAACATCAAAAACCTCCATAATGGCACCACTCCTTCATATCCATACCGGTTAGTTGCATGAGGAAATGCAACACTTTTGGTTGGGGAGAGATGATGGGTGTCCAAAACACCATATTTTTCATAGCTTTTCTTTCTTTTTTAGTGCCATTATATAACCCTTTTCACTTATACCTTCAAAATAACGACTGCATTTTGCTTCAAGCATGTCACTCTATAATTCATGTCACTTTGAGTGATTTTTGCTAATGTAAGAGAGGAAGTATTGAAATTTTATGTGCTTAGTAATCAAATTTGGTTTCTACGTTAGGAAAGGACTTTGTGGTATTATAGTCCAAATTTATGAAATACTTTTAAGAAGTTGTTGCAAAAATCCTATATGTTGCCAATGTTGAAATATTGTAACTGCAAAAACTATATTAAGGATTTTTTGTTGGGTTTTCTCCCCCATGAGGGTTTCCGATGATAAATATTGTGATTGTATTTCTCTCAATGATCCTACCTATGCTATTGTTATCTAGTAAATTGAAAATAACTTAATAGTAGCTATAAAAATTAACATAGAATTAGAGTTAAGTTGAAGACATCACCTTTCACTGGATAATAAAAAACATCACTGTTGTCGTACAAGAAAATTAGGGCTTTTTGTTGCAGAGGAATTTCTGCCTAAAAACCACCTAGGGAAGTGTGTCCTAGCCTAGTGAACTTATTGGAATCTTGAGCACAAATTTTTAATGGTCATAACCTTCGGGAAGTGAAACCCTAGTTTTTGGTTGGTACCAAAAAACCAAAAAACTAGGAAACCAGAACCGGTACCAGAAGTACTAGTCTAGATTTTTTCCGACTCGGTTTCAAGGGGTAAAATTTGGATTTTCTAAAAATAGACTACACCAACCTACTCACCTTAGCCAAGTGCACCTCCTGGTAAGTTCATATTTAATTTCTAAGCACTTTCAATTTTTGGTCATTTTCCCAGCTCCATGTCAAGATGTCTGCAAGCACCAAGCTTGTTGACAAGTTAGAATGTGTGGAAAATTTTTGTGACTAGAATTATAGGATTTGATTCATTCTTGAAGAGACAACCTTGCAAAATTCATAAAGGAAAATGTAATGGAACCCGAAGAAGCTACAACCAAAACAAAGTACCAGAAGGATATGGTTAGGCCCAAAAGTATCATTGCAGACTCTATTAAATATCACTTGATCCCTCAAGTGGCTTCTAAGAACACTCCAAAAAATATGTTTGATTCCCTAACCAAAATGTATGAAGTAAATAATATTATCCGAAAGATGAATCTGAGAACCCAACTCAAAAGTACAAGGATGTAGAAAGGAGAAACAATCCATGACTATTTCTATAGAATTTCTCAATTCAAGGAACAACTAAAAGCTATGGGAGACAACCTAGATGAATATGAACTCATAATGACAGCTCTTAATGGTCTCAAAAGACCTTGGGATTCCTTCATCCAAACCATCTGTGCAAGAATGTTTTCAATAAGAAGCAAGAGTAGCCAGTCGAGAAGCAATACTATCAAGAGATGAAGATCAAGCCCTAGATGCTCATATTAAAGGAGGAAAGAAAAGTTATCACTTCCATAAGGAGACCCATCAACTTAAATAGTCTCACCCTCCAAGGAGATTCTATAAATTTCAGAAAGGAAAAAGACAAGAAAAATATTTCTCCTCTTTTCAATGCTATCGTTGTGATAAGATGGGACATATTGCTAAGAATTGTCCAGCTAGAAGAGAAGAATACAAGAAGAGAAATAATAAGATACACCATGCTCATGCAGTTGAATATGATGAGCCACCCATGAAGATAACTAAATAAGATATTGAAAACTATTTTTTATTTTTATCCCTCTCAGGATCTGTGTCACCGAGAGAGGATACTTGGCTCATAGACAATGGTGCTTCTAAGCACATGACAAGTGAGAGGGAAATTCTCTCTAGACTTACAAAAAAAAAGATTTCCCCAAAAATTTACACTCGGAGATGATTACCAGTACCCTATCAAAGGAATGGGATAATCCACCTACAAACTTGATTCAGGGACCCCAATGAAGATGAAGGATGCACTATATGTATCAGGNCATGCTCATGCAGTTGAATATGATGAGCCACCCATGAATATAACTAAATAAGATATTGAAAACTATTTTTTATTTTTATCCCTCTCAGGATCTGTGTCACCTAGAGAGGATACTTGGCTCATAGACAATGGTGCTTCTAAGCACATGACAGGTGAGAGGGAAATTCTCTCTAGACTTACAAAAAAAAAGATTTCCCCAAAAATTTACACTCGGAGATGATTACCAGTATCCTATCAAAGGAATGGGATAATCCACCTACAAACTTGATTCAGGGACCCCAATGAAGATGAAGGATGCACTATATGTATCAGGTTTGACAAATAATTTACTTTCCATCTCAACTTTAGATAAGAAAGGATTCAAAGTTCCTTTCATAGATGGTGAAGTTCTTATATGGCCTAAAGTAAAAACCATATAAGATGCAATTTTTATTGGAATGGAAGAAGGTGGCCTGTATAAGTCAAAAGGTCACTCAGATGCAACCTTGACTCACTCCACTAAGAGTCCATGTGAACTTTGGCATAGAATATTATCCTACGTCAACTACAAAGCCTTACCATATGTAAGTAAGGTAGTTAGAGGTCTACCAGAATTCAAGGTTGATCATGAAGGTGTGTGCAAGGGATGTGCACAAGGAAAGAACTTAAAGAATCCTTTCCCGAAGAGAGAAAGTGAAGAAGAAGGAGTCTTGGAACTCATCCACTCAAATGTATGTGGCCCAATTCCATTAACCTCTCTTAGTGGGTATGTATACTATGTGTCATTAATTGATTATTATTCTCGCAAGACATGGGTTTACTTCTTGAAATCAAAAGATGAAGTGTTTGTAAAATTCAAGGAATTTAAAGCCTTGATAGAGAATCTTTCTGAAAGAGAAGATACTCAGGTCAGATAATGGAGGAGAATACACCTCAAAAGAGTTTTGAATATTTTGCAGATATGTTGGGATTAAGAAGGATCTCACCACTCCCTACAATCCTCAGAAAAATGGTGTAGCAGAAAGAAATAATAGAACTATAATAGAAGCAATGAAGACTATGATCCATGATCAAGATATTCCAATGCACTTATGGGCTGAAGCAGCAAGAACAATAGTTTATGTCTAAAATAGACTATCCCATAGTGCACTTGGGTTCAAAACCCCCAAAGAAATGTTCTACAAGAAGAAGCAAGAAGTAACTCATATCAAGATATTTGGTTGTCCAGTGTTTGTACACATTCCAAAAGAAAGAAGAATCAAGTTGGGTGCTTCAAGAAAGAAGGGATTACTTGTTGGATAATGTGAGGTGTCTAAGGCCTTCATAATTTACATACCATGTTACCATCACATTGAGATAAGAATAGATGTAAAATTTTATGAATATGCAGCACTCAAGAAATCAAGGAGATTTCGGCTTGAAGAAGTATATCAAGAAGAAATTGTAGCTCCCAAATTTGTAGAACCAGTGAGGGAAGTTACATTTTCCCCCGATGAGGAGATTCCAAAAGATCATGACATGATAGAATCTCAAGAACCTCCCTAGATGATGATATCTCACAAGAGAAAGACAAATTGGGAAAATAAACTTATACAAGATGGAGATAAGTATGGTGCCCCAGAAGGAACCATGAGACAGATCAAGAAACCTCA
Source organism: Picea mariana (assembly GCA_032191745.1). Taxonomy (NCBI): domain Eukaryota; kingdom Viridiplantae; phylum Streptophyta; class Pinopsida; order Pinales; family Pinaceae; genus Picea; species Picea mariana. The sequence continues at coordinate 64,142 of JASDQU010025045.1, forward strand.
ACCACTCTCCAGTTATATGGATTTGATGTGTGATCTCATAGACAAGGAGCCTAATTTATTTGAAGAACCCATTCAGAATAAACAAAGGGCAGATGCCATGACAGAAGAATACCAATCCATTATAAAGAATGATGTATGGGAAATTGTTCCCTGACCGAAGGGAAAATATGTCGTACCTTACAAATGGTTATACTAGATAAAACATGTTGTTGCTGGAAGTATTGAAAAACATAAATAAAGGTTTGTATCTCATGGATTTTATCAAAAGGAAGGCATTGATTATGAAGAGACGTTTTCTCTTGTAGCCAGATACACTTCTATCATAACCATCATAGCTCTTGTAGCCAAGATGAAGTGGAAGTTACACCAAATGGATGTGAAAACAACCTTCTTAAATGGTTTCATTGAAGAAGAAATGTATATAGAAAAAMTTCAACGGTTTCAATTTGAAGATAGAAAGACACATGTCTGCAAGTTGAAKAAGGCTCCATATGAATTGAAGCAAGCTCCTAGAACTTGGTATTGAAGAATTGACAGTTTCCTTACGAGCTTGGGATTTACCAAGAGTAAAGTTGATTCTAACCTATAATTCAAGGTTTTGAATGATGATCTAGTTATATTACTTTTGTATGTGGATGACCTATTCTTAACTGGAGAAGAAAATATCATCATTGATTGTAAGAAGAATCTCACTGTAGAATTTGAAATGAAATAAATAGGCCTGATGCACTATTTCCTAGGTCTCAAGGTTTGGAAGAGCCCAAAGAAGATCTTCCTTAACCAAGGGAAGTATGCAGTTGAAATACTGAAGAGGTTTGATATGTTGGATTGTAAATCCATAAACACACCCATGGAAACAAATTTGAAACTCTTGGTTGACACTTCATCGGAATTGGTTGATGCTACATTATACAGACGTATCAATGGATTGTTGATGTATCTGATGAACACTAAGACAGATATATGTTTTGTTTTGAACACCTTGATTCAGTATATGGTAGAGCCCAGACATGTTCACCTTGTTTATGTAAAAAATGTGATGAGATACCTTAAGGGTACATTGGATTTTGGTCTCTGTTATAATGGAGATCATGACTTCAGACTGATTGGTTATACTGATTCATATTGGGTTGGAAGTGTTTCTGATAGAAATAGAAATTTAGGATTTTTTTTCAATCTGGGGCCAACCATGAATTCATGGCAGAGTACAAAGCAATCCAATATTTCTCTCAGCACGATAGAAGTAGAATACATTGTAGCATGTTCCACCAGTTGTGAAGCCATATGGCTTCAGAAGTTGTTGACAGGTCTATTTGATCTGGATATGGAATCAACCGTGATTCTATGTGATAACCATAGTTTCATAAAGATGACGAAGAACTCTGTGTGCCATGATAAGTAGAAGCACATAGAAATACGGTATCACTACATTCGTGATATGGTGCAGAGGGGAGATATAAAGCTCCAATATATTGGCACAAAAGAGTAGGTTGCAAATGTGTTGACCAAGCCTTTGTCTCGTGTGAAGTTTGAGCACTTCTTAAACAAGCCCGGTGTTGTCTAAAAAGACCTCCCTTGAAAGGGGGAGTGATTTTGATTATACTATAGTATCCTAACTAACAACGGGTAGCTCCATTAGGATTTTATATCCTAGGGGACTGATCATCCCTGGGAAAATCTTGAAGGTTTGGTAAGGATTGTCTGGCAGAGTATCTGTGTATGTATATTCCAGTTGTGGTCGGTAGTGGTGGATCTATTAAGATTTTTATAATCCTAGGGAATCTTATGATTCCTTGGAAGACCTCCAAGGTATGATAAGGATGGTCTGTCAGAGTACCATGTGGTATATCCATTAGGATTTTATATCCTAGGGAATCTTATGATACCTTGGCATCTCCCTAGGGACTATTAGAGTACCACAAAATGTTGTTTTACCTACCTCATTTTGTTTCTATATGATGATGATGATGATGATATGATCTCATCCTCGTGTTGATGATGTTGATGATGATGAGATATCATCCTCATGTTGATGATGTTGATGATTTTTTGGTCTCAGCCTCGTGTTGTTGATGTTGATGATGTTTCTATCTCAGTCTCGTGTTGATGATGTTGCTATTGATGTTGTTGTATCAACCTCGTGTTGTTGATGATGTTGTTGTATCAGTCATGTATTTATTGATGATGTTATATTAGTATTGTACTAATTGATATTGATGTAGATGATGATGATGCTCTAGCTCCATTCTATGAATGATGATGTTTTCGATGATGAGAAAAAATTCCAATGATTTATAGACATGCCAGTCAGTGTTCAATACGATGATGGTGTTGTTTCCCTCTCTCTCTCCTAATGATGTTGTATTGTATAATACCCTTCTTGTTAAGGGGGAGTGTTGAAATATTAACTGCAAAGAGTATTATAATTATTATTGAGTTATTATCATATAGATCAATCCCCTTTTGTGGATTCATCATTTTGGTATTTGTATTAGAACAAATCCCCTTTTTTGGATTGGTCAAACCCTAATTATATGTTTCTAATTAAGAAGTCACCCCTAGGCCTAATTAAAGTGATTTTAGCCACTAAGTGAAGAGTTCGTCCCTTCCCAGTGAAGAGACACCACCCTAGAGCTTGTCAGCTAGCATAAATAAGAGTGAAAGGTGCCTCATTAGTTCACTCACTCAAGTCACTCAAAAAGTGTGCAAGTTTGGAGATAGATACAGTTGGGAGAAGAAGGAAGAGAGAGGCGCATTTGTAAGTCTTGGTTATTCTATAGTGTTTGGTATTATATCTTGGCACTGTATTGGAAATCTACATTAAGGAAGTTTTTGTTGGGTTTTATCCCCCATGAGGGTTTCCTAGGATAAATGTTGTGATTTTGTTTCTCTCAGTGATCCTACCTATGTTATTGTTATCTAGTGAATTGAAAAGAACTTAATAGCAGCTCTGAACATAAACAGTTGCAACAATTTTCCACGTTGTTGCAAAACCCCTCTATCTTTCTACAACAATTTTCCACATTGTTGCAACACCCCTCTATATTGCTACAACACCTCGCTATGATGTTGCAACACAATATCCTCATTGCTGCAACTCAGGACAAGAAACATTTCCTTATTCATGGTTGCATCATGCTACAATGACCCCAGAACAAAGCACCAACAAGATTTTGAGCTTCCAACTAGGGTAATGGTGATAGGGAAACTACCACGAGTGTAGAACCCCATGATAAAGTGTTTAGACACATATTAATACTGAGATGGGGGGGGGGTGAATCAATATTATATCAATTATATCAATTTTTGTTTCCTTCAATGATTTAATATGATTTTAAAGTGTTTTCTTAATCACCAATGCATACAGAAATNAACACAATATCCTCATTGCTGCAACTCAGGACAAGAAACATTTCCTTATTCATGGTTGCATCATGCTACAATGACCCCAGAACAAAGCGCCAACAAGATTTTGAGCTTCCAGCTAGGGTAATGGTGATAGGGAAACTACCACGAGTGTAGAACCCCATGATAAAGTGTTTAGACACATAGTAATACTGAGATGGGGGGGGGTGAATCAATATTATATCAATTATATCAATTTTTGTTTCCTTCAATGATTTAATATGATTTTAAAGTGTTTTCTTAATCACCAATGCATACAGAAATCAAAACAACACAGAAAACAAAGTACACAATTTTTTTTATGTGGAAACCCATTGTGGGAAACAACCATAGAACATCTTTCTTTATGCTCTTCTGCAAGCACCAACTTTCAATTTATAATCTTTTAGCACGACAAGAACCCACTTGTTGAAAATAATGAGGATACCAATCCTCTTAGGAACCAACCTATTACAAATGATGAGGACACCAATCCTCCAAGGAACCAGCCTGTTACAAATGATGAGGATACCAATCCTCTCAGGAGCCAACCTGTAGAGTGAGGACACCAATCCTCCAAGGAACCAGCCTGTTACAAATGACGAGGATACCAATCCTCTCAGGAGCCAACCTGTAGAGTGAGGACACTAGCCCTCTCTCCTGCACCACCCTACCTCCCTATTTTAAGTTTTCTCTAATGAAAACTTTATTGCATAACTAGGCCTTTAACTAAATGTTTCTCTTCAATTCAAAAATGATTTGATATATCTCCATTTCAGTTCCTTTGAACAGTTATAGAACCTTTTTCGACTCTTCTCTTCGACACAATACTCGATCACAACACATCCCTATTGATAATATCTTTACCTAAGTTCAATTAATTGTATGTGGACACATAAAAATTATATTGTGGACATATCTTGACCAGATCAAAGTACAGTTAGTTATATGTGGACACACTTCTATCTAAATTAAGTATGTGGACAAATAAAATTATATTGTGAACATGCATTGACAACATCAAAGTCTAGTTATTTATATGTGGACATACTTCCATCTAAATTAAGAATAATTATTTTCTAGTTACAACTAAATAAATCAAATGGACCAAATCTTCCAACGAATGAGCTCCATCTCATCTCCAACAATAGAACCTATTATTATGAGAGAATCTCCTCAAATTGACGGAGTAATTCAAATTCTAGTTTATAGAGAATCCAGTGCACAGATAAAATAGGAACGCAAGATTCAAATCACAAGTATTAAACATGTCGCACTTTCTCCACAATGCGCTCACCTAGTATCCCCACCCATTTGTGAGTGCACCATGGTGACTCCCTCACTTCAATGTTGAACTTCCACTCATTTCATCGTAGTCCACTTTGTCTCTTGTTGCATCATCTTTGTCTCGTCTCATTCCACTGCATCATTTCTCGCACTAGCTCAAGGAACCTTAGAGATTTTATTTTGTGCCATTGACAAGTGATCAACTTCATTTTTTCACACTCCATTGCGATGTTTGTTACACTAGCTCAAGGAACCTTGCATTCGTTGCACATCCTTCATGAAATTGTAGCACCAACATCCATCACAACACTTCTCAATCATGGACAGGTAAATATGTCACAATCTACTCTGCTGCATTTATCTCCATCAAAATTCACTTCTGAACTATGTCATGGTTCATACCTCTGTTGATCCAGCTACAAAACTCTTTTATCTCCAAGAATTTCTTCACCGAAAAATCATATCTTCTATCAATTCCTAGCCATTGATCTTCTTCTGCACCATTGAGCCTTTCATCCTTTGATCCTTATGTGCACTTGTTTTTTCACCCTTTCACAACTTCCTATGTCTGTGCATCATACTTTGTTCCATACTGTTTTTTATTGCATGCACTTATATTTTCATCCTTTCATGACTTCCTATATTTGTGTGTCATACTTTGTGCCATATTGTTTGTTATTTCACTATAACTGACCATGTCCATGACCACTTTGACATCAATGACAATGTATGTGCAACAAACTCCCCATTTGTCATTTATGGCAACCAAAAGAGTCTGACTTCCAAATAAATGTCCTTTATGTTAATTTTCTCCCCCTTTTGATGCACGCAACTACCAAATCAATGTCTTGTATGCTAAGTTTCTCCCCATTTCAATGTGCACAAGAAAATCCCTTTCAATGTGTATCAAATTCATGCTAAGCTCGATTTTTTGTTTTTGTTTTTATTACTGTCCCCCTTTGACAACAATGACAAATAAATACTTTGTATATTCTTCCTCTGGGAATAAGGTCCTCTGGAAGCCCATGATAAAACATGCTTCGGGACTTTTTACACATATAGAACCACCCTTAAACAAAATACCATTAAGAACCATTGTAAACTTCAACTGTGTGCATCTCCACAAAAGAAAACTTCTCGTTGGGAGTAGGACAATTTTGAGGAAGAGTCCAATTTTGGAAAGTAAAGATTAAATTAGAAAAATATATCTGGAAGGAAAAGCAACACGTGCGATAAAAAGACGCATGCAAAGGATAAAATCATGCAAGGCTCACATAAAAGAAAACCTAATCACTCTAGGGTTAGGGTTTTGGCAAGAGATTGTAATGACTGATAAGTTGTAAATTAGTATATATAATTACCTAGGAGGTCTAGGTCGGGGAGAGTTTTTTTCTGTTCGATTGAGGAAACTACTGTAAGATATGATACCATTTTTGTAAGTTGTTGACTTGTAGGAGATTCAAGTAGCTATATCTGGAGGGTTAGATCATAGAATGAGGAGCCTGGTGTGATCTAGTCTGCCTCACAGAAGTTGTGGAACCTGGTTTGTGATTGTATAATCGAAACTGTAGTGTGTGTGGCGCCACATATTATAGAAATATAAATAAAAGAGCCTATGAAGCCAGATATTTGTGGATGTAGCCTAGGAGGGGGTCAACCAAGATAAAACCAATGTTAAGTGTTGTGTTTATTTCATATTTACCTTTTGTCATTGGTTAGATGAAGAATGGATGAATGAATACTTCGGTGAGATCTGTTATATGTTAGATCTGTTAGAATGCATGCATAAACTTAACAGATGAACATATATTAAGAATGATAGAAAGAAAAACCAGACCAAGGCCTAAGAAAATGGAATGAAATTCCATATCCCCACTCTTTCCTAGATTGCAAGCATCTGAGAATTGCAGTCACCCATAAGACTATATTGAGTGAGACTGTGCAGTACATTCAGTGTGTTGTGTTTCCTTCTAGTTTACCAGGAGGGCCAATAGTTTTAGAGGGTTTTTTTGGAAACCTACTCAGATATGAACCTGGTTCAAACCAACAGTAGAAAGAAGAAAATAATAACCAACAAATGGTTATATTTACGGCTGGAACTGCACGGGATTGAGTGAGTTGGACATGTGAAAGAATCACGTAGAAAATGAAAGTATAGAAGGGAATTTTCATACCGTGGAATCCAACGAAGGTGGAGATCGAAATATGGTTGAAAACAAAGGAGCTTGAGTTTGCACAGAAGGATAACGAAAACCATAAGATAACACCGCACAAATATCTAGACAAGTACGTGTTTAGCGACCTATATGAGGTGTTTTCTTGTGACTTCCACATGTTTTACAGGAGTGGATATTGAGGTTAAAACAAAACCACCCTATGAATCAAATCAAACAACTCAAGTTGAGTCCTATGGAGATCGTGCAATTAAAACAACTAAACAACAAATTCACGTGCATAATAGATTTATGGTTAGACAATATTATTGCAAGGTTTATCATAGAATTTGTAGTACATACCACGAAGTCTTACAGTACAACAGAGAAGGATTTTCTGATAGGAACTAGAGGTAGGTATATCAGATTGCTATATAGTTCCATCATGATCTTATTGTATAACAAAGGTGTAATGACAGTGACATCAGACAACTAAACTTCCATGTGTGCATGGGGGGAGGGGGGAAGCAATGAATCGAGATGGAAGGATGAAGGGAGATATGGATAAGGGAAATAAGTAGGCCATGGATGATCTAGGTGGATATCGATGGCCACCCACCTATTCCACTGGCTCGAAAAATAGTTTTCCACTTTGCATTTTTTCGGGTTCCAAACTTCTGGGGCCGTTTTGAGGATCCAACCGATGTTTTTTAGGGATTTGGGGCCCAAGGAATATTTATTAGCACTACCTTGGGCTATTCAATTTTTTATTCTCGGTTAGACCTTTCCAACGGACTATCATGCACCTAAAACAAAGATTACATGCAAAAGTTACAACCCCGTGAAGTTGATGTACTAACTTACCCAAACGGGGCCCAAATGACTTTTGGCGCTTCATCTCTTAGGGTTAGGTTTTTGGATGTCCAGGGTTTTTGAAATTCCTATTTATTTTAAAAGGCCTACAAAGCCTCATTGTAACCATCTTCTTGTGAATGAGCATGGTCATCACATCTCTTCTCAGAGATAAGCCACCACCATTCCAGAAAGCTTGTTTTCCACTGCATTTTATAGTTTTAGCTTATTTCCTTATTGAATAGAAAATTAGTTTTACTGTATCTCTGTTATTTTGTGTGAAGAATATTTTAATAAGTTGTATTCATTTAATTCTTCTCATAAAATCYAGAYCATTSTCATTAGAGTGGTTTKCTCCTTTTCRTCTTAATGCATGTCCCCAATGAGGTCAGGGTACAAAGAATTGGATCTTGAGCTCTTTTCTCTTAAGGAAAAAATATCTYGCATTCCCAAGAKACCTCTCATGGAAGGAGAAAATAAATATGATGGGACAAGAGATCCTTTCAAAATGTTTCTTGAGGAATCCCTCAAGCAACAGAGGAACAATATGATGGATAGTTTTGTGCAAATCCTTCGGCAGCTACCAACAGGCGACACATCTTCCTCGAGTAGAGGCACCACACCCTTCAAGGTAAAAATAAACTTAGATATTACTATGTTTGAAGTTCATATAGATGTAGATGTTGTAGACAAGTGGTTGAATAAACTAGAAAGGTATTTTTCTGTCCATAACTTTTTGAAGAGAGAAAATATTACTTTTTCACTCCTCAAAGTCGTTCCCCGTGTAAAAGATTGGTGGGAAAATTTCCATGAGCAAAAGGAAATAGAGGAATCCTCATTATTTATAGTCAAAACCACCTGGGAATCCTTCGGGGATTCTATTTAGGAACAATACTACCATGTTGGAAGTTATGATGACTTGTATACCAAATGGACCACACTGCGCCAAGAAAGAGACCAAGTAGTTCCAAAGTTCACAAATATCTTCCATACCTTGCGCACCAAGTTGGGTATCAAAGATTTAGAGAAAATTTTGGTGCTCAAGTATCATGGTGCTCTGCATAGATACAGTCATACTGAAATGGAATTTCTGAACATCTCTATCTTGGGCGTGACCTACCAATATGCCATCAAAATCGAGAAGAAGCTCAAACAAAAGATGCGGCAATTTGGACCTCAGAACCCCTCACAGAAAAGGACAGGAAAGGGCGGCCCCAACCCACAAAACAAAGGACAAAGAAAATATGGAAAATATCAGGAAAACCAATCCAATCCGTAAGCAAATAAGGACACCAAAAAGACAAAGAAAGATACTGGGAAGTGGTGCGACTTCCATAAGAGCCCTTGGCATAACACTGCTAATTGTCGCTCAAACCAGTCACTGGTGGCCGAAGTGAAAGCCTTTGAATTAGATGTAGGTTCTGACTCTGAGTTAGAACTAGAAAGGGGAATATGAATCATTGATGTGGAACCTAGTGTTGTCATTGCTACCACCAAGCTCCATCCTGGTGAACTAGACAAGCCAAAAGAAGGAGACTACCTCTTCCATTCACAGATGTGGGTAAAAAGAACATCACTACATTTCATCATTGATAGCGCTAGCCAGAAGAAACTCATCTCATCAGAGGTCATCAAGAGGTTGGCCCCGTCGACAGTGTTGCACCCACAACCCTACACCATTGGATGTCTCCACCAAAGAAGTGATCTTCGTGTTAGCCAACAATGTCGACNTGATGTTTCTCCTCTTGAAGTTCTTAATGTTATTTTGGGCCAACCGTATTTATGGAAATGTCATGTTTTATATGAGTCCAGGCCTCATAGTGTTATTATTACTTTGAATAGGAAATTGTACAGGATACCCGAGGCAGACCCTCCTAGTGATATTTCCTTTATCTCTACTAAGAAATGTAGGAAGGTCATCTCTTAGACCGGGAAATTTGTCTTCTTCATGATTCTCTCTTGGAGTGAGAGAAATATCGTAGCCACATCCAAGGCCATCGCAACCGATCTCTCCACACAAAAAAATCAAGTGGATAAGGTCATGGAAGAATACTCATATATATTCTCCTCTCCTACCGGGGTACCTCTACACTGCTAGGTCAAGCATCCCATGGATATGACCCCAGGCCACCACTACCCAATGGCCTAGTCTATTGCCTCTCTTTATTAGAAAATGAGGAGATCAAGAGAAATATTCAAGAACTTCTCCACAAGGGGCACATTCATCCCAACGCATCGCCTTGTGGGAGCCCAATCATGTCAATGCAGAAGAAAGACGGGACCTGGAGACTCTAAATTGATTATCGG
>JASDQU010025046.1:19889-50708 GCA_032191745.1 Picea mariana
TCCAAACTCTATAATCCTGAAAAACCTTCGAGTTTTCTGTCTTTGGACTCATTAAAGCACACATCGACAGACCCATATGGGAACGAACCCTTACTTCTTCCGGTTCGTTAAACAAAGGAAGAGGAAATTACCAAAGGTGAGTTATATAGAGCATGTGTTATCCTCCTCGAGCTTGCTAAATTAAAAAGAGGTACTCATCTATCTGGATGGGGGAAAAAATTGAAAGGAGCAAGCCAAGGAGTCTCTTGAGAACATCATCCAGCATTTCTTAGAGTCGCTCTTGAACATGACACTTTGTCACTTTGCACATGTCATAATCCGCTGAACCTCTACACTGAGCCAATCTTTGAGTTTCCTTTCACTCCTTTGGGTCACCCGATGCAAGTCACAGTATCCATTGCACAGTTTTGGTCCAAGCCATGTTCTGCTATTGTGCCTCAGTGTTCAAGGGAAGTATCTGCCTCGAGAGTCAACCATCCCAAATATCTTGCCTCAAAACCCATGTCAGTCCATGATTTTGATATACCAATTACATCTCCATGTTCGTTTCGTGTCGTTGATGGGGGATACATCAAGGCCCTCCCTCGACGAGTCTATTCCTGTCGACTCCAACACATTATCTGGGAATTAGACTTAGAAACCACTTAGTACTTTAGGACCTGCATGCCTCAATGACAGGCCTCCTCGCATCCGACAGTGGGTTTACATCATTGACCCTTGATCGAATGATTCCATGGATGTTCAACCTCATCTCATCTATTCACATTCGATGGAATGTACTTGGGTACCTTGGGAATCATTGACATTAATGGTGATCTCCCTCGCACTTGTTAACGGTTTACCTCATCGACCGGTAATCAAGTGGTTTCTGCCATGTTCAACACCAAAACATCTATTCACATGGTCAGATTCGTATCATATTGGGATTGGTATGAAGACCCTGGGTTGAGCCACCACTTTGGTACGTGCTTTGCCCAAGTTGCGAAGGAGTTCTGGACTAAGGGCACATACATTGTTACATAGATCCACTTTGTATTGGTCATGGCTATGTCTTGTCATCTCATAGATCCACTGTGTATTCTTCATGGCTACGATCAGCTCATGTCATGCGAGTATAGATCCACAGTGTATTTTCAATGGTTATACCCTTTTTTATCAATACAATTATGGATCCGCATTGTATACTATGGCGGCGATATCTGAAAATCTTGATCACCCAAGCATAGGTATGCTTGACTTGGGTTTTGAAATATGTCATGATATTTGTTGGATGGATGTGTGCAGCTTTCGTCAGGTTCTCCGATTCTATACCCTTGCTTGAGCATCTACAAAGTATTTCAGTCATCAGTTCGCATCTTCTGACTTCATACTTTGGGGGGCATTCTGTTACACGTCAAAATTTCTCAGATGGATAAGTGTTGAATTGTCCCTATCAGTCGTCGTAAGTGTCTCATCTTCCCTATCAACTTTTGCAAGTGTCGCAAGTTGATTATTAGTGTCGCAAACGATGTTTAGAGATGATGGTGTGATAACGACACTAAGGAGGCACTTATGACACCTCATATGACTGATTTGAAGATCAAGAACTGATCCACTGGAATCAAGTAACTCTTGACACCTGAAAGAGGCCCTGAAACACTGATTTGGAAGGGGAGCACTCCCCTACTATAGCTACAGAAGCACTGGCACACCTCTGTTATGGTTCAAGGAGTGTTATAACGCCCCTTAGGCCCTTCTGAGGGAGCGCTTCTCACCTTAAGAGCACTGGCACTTTCCCAAGGCACAACAGGAGTGCTACAACACTCTGATACCCCTTTTGGAAGAGCACTCCCTAATCTGGGTCAATTGTTATCCCGTTGAGAAGAATAAGGGGAGGAACATTCGAGATTAGGAGGCAGTTGTGCTTGAATTCTTGTTCTCATCAACAGATCCCTGATCCATGGAGAAGGTTCCCAACTGGTTCTAAACATATCTCAATAGGTTAGGCCCTTCCTAACCTATATAAACAGGCTCTATGATGGTGAAAAGGGGGCAGAATTGAATATGTGAAACTTATGATCTTGGAGGAAACTTACAGTCAGCCAAAGAAGATTGATCAGTGAAGCTGTTGTTATCCAGGTTGTGGATCTTTCAGGCAAGGGTTAGATGAAGAGGACCTGACGAAGCTGTCGCATTCACCTCTACGATTGTAAGTACTGTTGTCATTACTCTCATTAATATGACACGCTTGGCCTATTTCTTTCTAGTTTGTGTCTAATGTTACATGAACTTATCACTTAGTGATAGATCTATTTTCAAGCTAATGTCAATAGAGTAGGAAGTGGTCGTATCTCATTTTTTCCACATCTTTCAGCGAGGAGCCAAGGATTGGAGCGTGACTCGAAGCGTGCAGGGACAAACGTCGATTGAAAGGTACTTTTGTTATCCTCCCTTCTCATGCATTAGTTTAGATAGATTTGAAAGGAAGTCAATGTCCATGATAAGCATTTTTCTGTCTAGGGTTAAGGTCAAGCTCTAGAGGTCGATCTACTTGTCCGCAGACAGATTTTCCTACAACAAGCACTACCGAATAAGTTATGATGTGCAAATTGAGTGGCTAATTTCACAACCTGAGTGGATCGAACCTACGACATGTGAAGGAACAATGGATGGTTAATAATGAAAGGTGGGAGATACAGGGAAAAACCTATCCCTATATGCCAGTTTGGAAAACGCGTAGCTCAAGTTCAGTGGAAATTTCTATATTTGTAAGAAAATGTCCCTATAATCCTACGAACACATGTAAACTAGATTCTAGGGGTCCAAACACATAGTGAAAGATGAAAGAGAAAACAAGTTTTTTGGATTTTTTTGATATGATATATACAAAAAAAAACAATCACACCACACACTTGTGTACAAGGCACTAAACTTCTTGATTTTTTATGCCAAGTATATTCCATTTCTAGTATCATGCTAAGCATCCTTTTCATAGATGATTTTAGGGGCTAAATTTCACAAATAGGTTAATTTTCCATGATGTTTCCCAAAAACATATTTTCTAATTTCCATTTTTTCTTAAATTGATTCTCGCAAATTCCATAGAATAAAATTATTTTGCCTTAAAAATCACCAAACTTTTATAGAAACTATATAAAATCCTTATAAATTTGAATATTTTTACAAAACTATTGCCAAAATTTTTACTTTTTGCATATTAAGTAATAGTAATATTAGCCCATGTTTCTATATTTTAATATACATTTCCTTCCTTAAAATCATCCTTGATCCTTTTCATAATTGATGAATGCATGAGCTAATGTTAGCATCATATGGTTTACCATGTTGGGGCCATGCCACATAGGAATGAATCTCTACTATTGAAGATATTCATCATGAGTGGTGTTGTGAGGTACAATATCTCCTTGATGGGACCCATCAAGACATGAAGGAGGTACAAAATTACAATCGTTGAGGTAATGTGAAGCATAAAATTTGATGGAAAGTTTTGAAAAAGATATCCAAGGTGGAAAAGGGGTAAGACTGGAAGGTATATTGGATTCCCTAGCCAATGCCCCCAATCTAGGATCATGAATCATCATTCTAACTCTCATTGATTCCAAATCAGGAAAATATGATCAATGTATCACCTCAACCTTTGGCTTTCCTATGGAATCCTTGACTTCCAAGATGGCCTCTTCTGAAGGAAACTCGAAATATTGGAAATCATGTCAATGTAGAGAGTCTACAACTCGTTCAGGCAAAGTAAGTAGATCACACTCCATATGAGGAGGGAGTTGTTGACTAGTCTCAACTAGGGATGATGGGATTTCTAGACCGACAATATCAACTGTAATGAGTGTTAGGGATGATCCATACAATTTAATATCCTTGGAATGAGGTACCACCCAAGGATCGAAAAAATCGAGGGATCCACTGCAAAACGATGAAATCATGTTGATAGGAGTGATAGTTGTAGTAGGATATGGTGGGGGAAGGGGAAATATAGCCATAAGTGAAGGATATTTGACCATACCAGCACCAACATGCATATAAGACTATTGAGTATCATAAAAAATGGGTACATTTGACCCCACATTGGATCCAAGGTTTTGGGTGCAGAACGCAAGTTGATCGATCGTATCTATTTTCCCTTGATGAGGGAATTGTAAGACCCTAAATATCAATAAGAAAATTGTAGTCATCTCATAGAAACAAGTATTATTGAGTAGCAAATTGTACTAAATAGGTGCATCAACGACCTCCATGGAAACATAGACAATATTTCCACCTAACTCGATGGGTAAGGTGGTGATTATTCCATGAGGCTAGAACATGGGTCCATTGAAAGATTTCAATAGTGTTGGAGATGTGTCCATCTTAGGATATCCAATGGCCCTCCAAAAAGAGATAGATATGATGCAATTTGAGGCTCTTTGGTCAACCACAGTTCGAAATTATTTTTTCCCCATCGTACACACTTTGATCTGAAAATCAATCTGATGGGAGAGACTATGAGTAAAATGATTGGAATCAAAGGTCATCAAAATTGACTCTAAGGGATTAGATCCACCTATAGATGACAACAAGGCTTTCCTCTACACTAGGAAGCTATGGAGAACTTCGAGGGTAGACATGNATATTTTTTATTATGTGTCATTATTTAAAGAACACCCTTAGAGCTATGAATTGGTGCATCAAAATATGGATTCTTAATTTGAAGAGGGTCACCAAGCTGGGATGAAGATGTTGCCTCATGTGAAGTAGCAATATGATCAAATGTGCCATAGTTCTTGGATTCTATTTTTAAATCGATTGTGTGGTCACACATGAACAAATAATCATTCGAGGAAGACCCCTCATAGTGAGGGGTACCTACCATGCCCCCTTGCAGAGGGGGAATATTTTTTGCAACCATTTGTTGCGGTTGAGGGGGAAAAGAATGACTTAAAACAACAGGCTATTGGGGAACTTTTTTCTATCCCAAATATTGATGGATCTCATCCTTCTAAGGAAACTGATGAAGAGGGTGATCCTCCCCACAAATTGTGCAGGGAAAGCAACTTGTTTTCTTCTATTTAGTTCCCCCCTTATGAGTGTTTTGCGTGGGTGAGGTGCCTTTCTCAATGTTGAAATTTTTCTTCTTATTCATATTCTTCTTTCCTCCAAGTTGTTGAGGATTCTTTGATTGGGTGAACTACATAAAATTTGCCTCAGAGGTCTGAGTAGGGACTATGTAAGTTTGAGCACTAGAACTAGTAGTCGATGGGTGTGAAGAGATAGACATGTGACCCATCAGATCAACTAATTGGTTCATAGAGGCATGGTAAACAAAACAAGACACACCATCGTCATGGGGTCCAAGGTTTGGATTCTTCAGATCTATCAGTGGCCTAGGAGCATGGGGGATGATGTCATACATAGTACCCAACTGAGAGTAAATCAATTCAAAATGTTGGGCACATATATTAGGTTTCTCCTCGGAAGTTTCCTCTACCATAGCCACATCCTTGGAAATGGGTGGAAGGAGAGATTTGGTGAACCACTCCATAAAGAGATTATCTTGGATTTGGGTATTTATTATTCTATGCCTCCATCACCACCCATGAATATGATCAAAAATTTGAAAGGCAGTATCCTGACGTAGTGAAGTCAATATATGCCTTCTTATTTTGCACCTAAAAGGTAGTTGGTAATGTGTAACCACCTTGTACTTCAATGCACCATTTGGTGGAAGATCTAGTCAAGGATCTTTGGAAAATATGCATCCTCACACTATCATCCATCAAAGAATTGGATGAGCAACATAAGTGGTATGTCATAATGTGTGTAGAGGGATCTTCTCCTAGATTACTCGACGCAACACCCCTACCTCAGTAGGTTCTTCTTGACCACCCAGTCTAAGGATCGTTCTTAATCTCCCTTTGAGTTGAAATGAATCTTTGATTCCTGGCTAGAATCTTCACACTTGTAACCACAAGTCCTTCTTAGGAGTTACACCTGCGCGAACAAGCACTAGGCACAAACTCTTACCCACGTGACCACTAGCACGACCATTGACTTAGCCTGAAAAGGTATTTTAGATTTCATAACTTTGTGATTTCTGATGCGAGTCCCTCTGAATTATTCAAACCCCAAAACCCCAAAAAGGGATAATGGTTCATTAGCTCCTCCCTTAAATTCTCCTGATGTGACCCTCTATCATAACCTAGGGCCCAACTTTTGAGTGTGTCAAGATTTCATGATTTGGGAGTTCACGATGCAATGATCCTCCTTTTCCCCTACATTCGACTTGAGACTTCTTTGCTGCAGATCGACGACCCAAATTATTCTATGATCTGGTGGTCTAGATCTTGTTAGGATTTTGGGTATCAGAATTTCATGACTCTTGACTCCAAGTCACAACTCTCTCCACACCTCCGAATTCCAAAATGTTAAAATTCCAGGCACTATATCAACGACTCTCGTTGATTCATATTTGATGGATATTCTCTCTCCTAAGATTACAAATGATTAAGGAATCTCTCCTTAACTCTTCCATTGATTTTTGAGATCCAACGGTCCATGAAAAATATGTAGTTCTCCCTCCGAGAAACTTCAACCTTCTGTTGAATTTCTTGATAACTCCTGGACAAATAGCTTGGCATATTTTCTATAGAGCTTGATTATGTGAGGTGATTTCAAACACCATCCTTCCTTTGAACTCTTCTAAGTCTCTATCCCTCATGATCTTGATTCTTATTAAAAATCAAGGGTTCTACGGAATTCTAAACGCACTCCTTGCGGCCTTCACAATAATCATTGATTATCTGACGTCTTCCTTTTATGTGCACTCCCTGCAATAGAAATCCTTCAACCACTTGCTTGGGTTGGAAAAGTATAAGACTTCAACCTACCTATGCACTCCTTTCATGGATATATTCTATACTCACACTTCTACTGGTATGATAACAACGATATTTCTCCTGAGATTTTATGAGGTAAATCTCATAGACTTGTCAACGCACTCTATGCGGACCTTCACTGCACTCCTTGCAGGAATTTCTCAAGACGAAAAACAATTTAAACTCATACTCTCCCTCCCATGGACTTCATACATTCAACATGAAATCACACACATAAGCATTCAAACAAATGCATAAAAGAGAATATAAGCAAATTGTAAACATATCATTCAATATATGCAAACAATAACCATCAGTACACTATGAAATTGAATCAAATATTTCATATATTAATTCAAGTGCTCCTGTACATGGGTTCCATAGAAACAAATATCTTCTTATACAACTTCTACAATCTCTATTTTTCCCTATTCTCCTATTCTCTTGCTCTACAGCTCTAATTCTTACAATGAGAATAATAATATAATACAATACATACGAGGGAGATTTCTAGAGTTTTCCCTTCTATAGCTCAAACTATCTAATCGAATTAAAGACTACAACTACTTTACATTTATTACATTAAATGCCTCCAACCAACAGATAAGAGAGAAAACTCAATATCTGTGTTACAATCCCCAAAACATTTAATAACAATACATCTCTTCAGATATTACATTAATGTTCCTCGTTTGAAATTTGAATGTCTTCAAAATTCGCACTAGTGCATATCTAGTTGTCCTCCTCTTGCGCATGATTTCTTGTTGATGATACTCCTACATCACACTCTGGATGAAAAGTTCATTTAATACTTCTCATGAGCTCCTACACTGTCTATCCATGTTTATGGATGTTTTCTTCACTTTCCCAACTAGCATCCTCAATCGGGTGTCCTTTCCATTTTACCAAATATTCAAAATATGTCCTTCTCCAGGTTTTCTTGCTAACTCTTTGATCAATGATCTTTTCCATCTGAGGATTTTCAACTACATGTATCTATCTGACCCAATGAAATTCATTTTGTTGTTCTGTTTCTACCACTTAATCTACTCTATAAGGATACATATCTTCTATGTTGAATATGGGTGACATGCCCACACCATCTGACAATTCTATCTCATAAGCAT
The DNA here is from genome assembly GCA_032191745.1 of Picea mariana. Lineage (NCBI taxonomy): Eukaryota > Viridiplantae > Streptophyta > Pinopsida > Pinales > Pinaceae > Picea > Picea mariana. Next base: position 27,880 of record JASDQU010025046.1, read on the forward strand.
TTGCCTCAAATTTTATCAAAAGGTTACATGGCCCTATATTTTTCATATTCAGTTTATTATATGTTACCCTTGGGAACCATTCTTTTCTCAGATGTGATAAAACCAAATCTCCCACTTCAAATTGAATTTCTCTTCTATGTTGATTGGCTCTGCGCTTATATTCCTGGTTGGAATTCTACAACCACTCTCTAACTTTACTGTGGAGCTCTTGCATCTCTGCTTCAAAATCTTATGCTCCAACACTTATGAACTCGCTCTGCTCTACGTCTCTCAACTCAGATACTCCTCTTGGATGCATTCCATATATTATCTAGAATGGGCTCTATCATGTTCTCCTGTTAGGTGAGTTGTTATATGAAAATTACTCTTGCGGAAGAATATGATCCCTATGAATATGATGTTCAGCTACTAAAATCCTCAACAAATATCCCAAACTTCGATTTACTACCTAAGTCTATCCATTTATCTAAGGGTGATATGGTGAGATAATAGATAAATCTGTTCCTAGCTTCTTTCATAGTGTCCTCTAGAAATGACCAACAAATTTGGTATCTCTATCTGAGACAATACTCTTGGGTAAACCATGAAGTCGAACAACTTCTTTGAAAAATAGATTTGCAATGTGTGTTGCATCATTGGTTTTCTGACATGGAATGAAATGTGCTATTTTGGAAAATCTTTCGACCACCACGAATATGGAATCACAACCCCTCTGTGTCCTTGGCAATCCTAACACAAAATCCATGCTTAATGTGTTCCATAGCCTCTCTGGTATCGACAATAGTTGATACAATCCTGTATTCTGTCTTTTCCCCTTTGCGTGCTAGAAAATTTTACATTTGTTGACAAATTTATTGACATTTGTTCTCATCCCTGGCCAACAATACAAGTTGTTCAGTCATGAAAACGTCTTGTCATGGTCGAAATGTACAGCTAATCCCCCACTATGCTTTTCCTTTAAAAGTTTTTCTCTCATAGAACTCTTCGAGATACACAACTGATTTCCTTTGAATAATAATCCATCATGGATCAGGTATTCAATCCATTGGAATATGTCTCTTAGAACAAGATTTTCACATGCTTCATAAGTGTCCTTGAAATCTAAATAATCTTTGTACATTTCCTTAAGGCTATCAAAACCTAAGGCATTCACACGAAACTCCTACAGAATCAAACATTTCCTACTCAACGCATCAAAAACCTTGTTAGCAGTTCCATAAATGTGCTTTGTAACAAAAGTAAAGTTCTGCATAAATTCAACCCATTTTGCATGTTTTTGGTTCAATTTTTCCTATTTGGTTATGAATTGTAAAGCATGGTTGTCGCTATACAAAACGAACTCTTTCGGAACCAAGTAGTATCTCCATTTCTTCAAGGCTTGTATGGATGCATAAAACTCTTTATCATACATGGAATATTTTACTTGGTTTCATTAATCTTCTCACTGAAGTATGAAATCAGTCTATTGTCTTGACTTAAGAATTCTCCATTCACAAATCCACTTGTGTCACATCTGACTTGAAATGTTTTACTGAAATATGGAAAAACTAGAACTGGTTGTTCAATTATCTTCTCCTTCAATAACTTAAAACTTTTCTACACTTCTTCTGTCCAATTAAAATATTTATGTCTTTCCTTGACTATGTCCATCATTGGTGCACTAATCCAATTAAAATTTCTGATGAACTTCCTGTAAAAAGTGGCTAGTCCATGGAAGCTTCTGACTTCAAAGATATTCTTCGGCGATGTCCATTCTTTGATTGCTTTCACCTTTTTCGGATCCATCTTCAACTCATTCGAAGAGATCACAAAATCCAAATAAATGAGTTCTTTCTTCATGAAAGACGATTTCTTCATATTTATCAGCAACTCCTCTTGCTGCAACCTCCTCATCACTAGAGTTAAATGTCTCAAGTGTTCTTCCTCGGTCTTACTAAAGATCAATATATCATCAAACCAAATGACATGACATGAAATATTACAAAACTTCATTTCATGTCAACGCACTCTATGCGGACATCAAGACATATAGATCAATATATCATCAAGACATGACAAGCCAAACATACATGCCTTCATTTGGTTTTGTAATATTTCATGTCATGAAATATTTCAAAACCAATTCACAAATCTCATGTCATGAAATATTTCAAAACCAATGAAATATTTCAATACTTCATTCATCAATCTCATGAAATTACTTGGTGCATTCGTCAAACCAAATGACATGACAAGCCATTCATACAGGCCTTCATTTTTCTTGAATGTTGTCTTCCATTCATCACCTTCCCTTATTCAAATATGATGATATCCACATTTCAAATCAATTTTTGAAAAAAAAAATTCTCCACTCAAGCAATCCATCAAGTCATCCATCCTATGTAAAGGGAATCTATACATGATGGTGATTTTGTTTATAGCCCTCGAGTCTGTACACATTTTGCATCCACCATCTTTCTTTGGACTTAACACTATTGGCACATCGCATGGACTCAAGATTTCTCTAATCAACCCTTTGTCCATCAAATCCTGGACTAGCTTCTTAACTTCTTCATTCCCCTGTGGCATTAATTTGTATGTTTCTTTGTTTGGTAAACTTACTCCTGGTATAAGGTCAATATGATGGCTTATACTTCTGATGGGTGGCAATGAAAAAGTTAAATTGTCCACCACTATATCAGCGAAATTCTCTAGCAGTTCCTGAATCTCCTCAGGTAGATCATCTATTGAAGTACTGGTCAAAATGACTCTAGGTTTCCTAACCACAACAAACTAAATTTCTTATCCCTTCTTGAATTCATCCAGAAGTTCCTTCCCACTCACGAGAAGTATAGTGTTTCTCATTTTTGCTTTCTCCTTCTTGTCTTCATTCAAAAACAACATATGAGTCCTACCATTCTTTTCTAAGGTATAGGTGTTTTTGCTTCCATCATGAGTAACATTTCTGTCATATTGCCATGGTCTTCCCAATAAAATATGACAGACATCCATGGGAATTAAATCACATAATATCTCATCTTTGTAACCTCCTATCTTAAATTCAACTAAACATTGTTTAGTGACTGTTACCTAATCTCCCTTTTGCAACCACGAGACTTTGTATGGGCTTGGATGTGCAACTGTCTCTAATTCCATATTTTCCACCATCTCTGTGGATACTAGATTAGTTGTACTCCCACTATCCACTATTACCTTGCATACCCCATCCTTGGTCTTGTAAGAAGTTCTAAACAAATTGTTCCTCTGGACTAGATTCTCCATCTCCTTCTTTGGTTTCAAGATAATTTTCCTCATCATTAAGGATCTTCCTCCTTCTGCATCTTCTACCTCAACATTTTGCCTTTGCACTTCTAAAATGTGAGTTTCGTATCTTCCATATCTTTTTCTATTAGGACATTCAAAATATTTGTGCCTGATCCTTCCACAGACAAAACACTTTATTTCACCTCCTCTACCTCTTCCTCTTCCTCTTGATCATGAAAAAGTGTTATTATAGGCATATTGTCTTCCTTACGAACTTCCTCCTCTTTTTGGGTGATTATGAGGCTTCTTTTATTCTTCTTTGGGATTTTTTACCCTGTCTCGGGCAATTTCTTTGCCTCTGCTCTGACTTCTACCTCTACCCCTTTGACCTTTCTTTTGGGCCAATTTTTCTTCTTCCTTCAAAGCAATCTGATAAGGATCTTCTACATTCCTTATCGTTATCATGATCATCTCATCTTGAATGTCATATCTCAGACCATTCATATATCTGGTGACCTTTTCATCCTCACTCTCACGATGACCTGCTCTAATATTTATTCACTAAAATTCTTCAGTGTATTCCTTCACTGTCATCCCCTTTTGTCTCAAATTCTGCATTCTTCGAAACAGATTAATTTGGTAATATCTGGGTATGAATTTGGCTTTCATTTTATCTACCATATTTTCCCAACTTTTAATTCTTTGTTTGCCTTTAAAATGCCTGTCAGCCTGCAACTCATCCCACCACAGTGTTGCATTCCCTTTAATTCTAGTGACAACATGTTTTAATTTCTTATCCTCTTCGATATCTTCATAATCAAAGTACTTATCTAGAGCTCTAAACCAATATAGAAGATCCTCAATGTTTAAGTTGTCTTCATACAATGGGATGTCCATTTTTTCTATGGCACTGATTCTTGCAACAAATCTGAATAGGCATTCCTATGAAGCATGTTCAACTGCAGTTTGCTCTTCATCGAGTCTAGCTTCATTCTCATTCTCAGATTCATTGACATCCCCAACATCAACTGTCTCTTTTTGTGCTATCTCCATAGCATCTAATCGAGCACAGAGTTCTCTCATTTCCCTTTGCACAACTGGATCGGGCATAGCTCTCTCTTTAAGTCTTCTTGGCGACATTGTTGTAATCTACTCTCTGCTACAAAAATTCAAAATCTGAGCTTTGATACCACCTGACACAACACCCTTACCTCAATAGGTTCTGCTTGACCTCCCAGTCTAAGGATCATTCTTAATATCCCTTTGAGTCGAAATGACTCTTTGATTCCTGGCTAGAATATTCACACTTGTAACCACAAGTCCTTCTTAGAAGTTACGCCTGCGCGAACAAGCACTAGGCACAAACTCTTACCCACGTGACCGCTGGCATGACCATTGACTTAACTCAAAAATGTATTTCAGATTTTGTGACTTCGCTATTTCTAATGTGAGTCCCTCTGACTTCTTCGACCTCCGAAACCTTGAAAAGGGATAACAATTCTTTAGCTCCTCTCTTAAATTCTTCTGATGTGACCCTCTGTCATAACCTGGGGCCCAACTTTCAAGCACATTGGGATTCCAAATTTTAGGAGTTCATGATGCAACGCTTCTCCTTTTCCCCAAAGTCTAAACTCGTGACTTCTTTGTTGCAGATCAACGATCCAAATTATTTTATGATCTAACAGTCTAGATCCTATGGGGATTTTGTGTATCATAATTTTGCGACTCTTACCTCCAAGTCACAACTCTCTCCACACTTCCAAATTCTTAAATGTCGAAATTCCAAGCACTAGATCAACGAATCTCATTGATCCATATATGACAACTATTCTCCCTCTTGAGCTTACAAATTCTTAAGGACTCTCTCCTTAACCCTTCTCCTAATATGTGATATCCAACGGTCAACGAAAAATCGGTAGTTCTCCCTTCGAGAAACTTCAACCATCTGTTCAATTTCTTGATAAATCCTAGCCAAATAGCTTGGCGTCTTTTATCTTGAGCTTGATTTTGCTAAGTGATTTCAAACCCCTTCCTTCCTTCGAACTCTTTGAAGTCTCTATCCCTCCAGAGCTTGGTTCTTATTATAGCTCAAGGGTTCTAGGGAATCCTGTACACACTCCTTGTGGCCTTCATGATAATCAATGATTATCTGACATTTTCCTCTTCTGTACACTCCCTGCAACATAAATCCTTCAACCACTCGCTTGGGTTGGAAATGTATAAGACTTCAACCTACCTATGCACTCCTTGCACGACTCTCTACTATTCTCGCACTTCTATTGGTATGAGAACAACGATATCTCTCCTGAGATTTTCTGAGGTAAAACTCAAAGTCTTGTCAACACACTCTTTGCAGACCTTCACTGCACTCCTTGCAGGAATTTCTTAGGATGAGAAACAATTGAAACTCATACACTCCCTCTCATAGAATTCATACATTCAACATGAAATTACACACATAAGCATTGAAACAAATGCATAATAGAGAATATAATAAAATTGTAAACATGCCATTCAATAAATGCAAACAATAACCATAAATACACCATGAAATTGAATCAAAGCTTTCATATATTAATTCAAGTGATCCTGTACATGGGCTCCATAGCAACAACTATCTACTTATACAACTTCTACAATCTTTGTTCTTCCCTATTCTTCTATTCTCTTTCTCTACAACTATAATTATTACAATGAGAATAATAATACAATACAATACATACAAGGGATCTTTCTAGAGTATTACCTTCTACAGCTCAAGCTATCTAATCGAATTAAAGACTACAACTACTTTACATTTATTACATTAAATTCCTCCAACCAGTAGATGAGAGCAAACACTTAATATCTATGTTACAATCCCCAGAACATTTAAGAACAATACATCTCTTTAGATATTACATTAATGTTCCTCTTTTGAAATTTGGTTGTCTTCAAAATGCGCACTGGTGCATATCTAGTTGTCCTCCTCTTGCACACGCTTACTTGTTGACAATTCTCCTGCATCATTACCGTCGAATTTCAGTATGTATGATGGAATATTGGAAGACATTTTCATCTATGAAGGGTTATGGGATATAGGGTCATTTTTCAATTGTGATAAATTAGGAAAGTCTAACGTTGTAAGGAAAGGCAATGATGTGTGAGAAAATAAATACTAGGAGGGAGGTGAATTCTCTATTGTTCTAGTTGAACCTTGTGGTCCCCCTATATGTGTACTACCATAGGGTTGAGGAATTCCTAAAGAGTGATTTCTTGTAGAAATGATATCACATCAAAGAGTATGATTTCTCCCTGGACTAGACGTGCCTCTGAGGTGGATGCCCCTAGGGATAGGTGTATACACTCCAGGAAATATTTTCCCAAGATAAGTCCCAAGGAAGAACCCCCCAAAAGCAGACATGTTATTAAGGGGAAAAATTCCCCATTGTGAGAATTTCCCTCCTATGGATATTCCCCCAGAGGAGGTTGTGCTAACCCATGGGAAATTGAATCTACTAGATATATTACTGCCCCTAGTTTGACTAGGGACATCCCCAAAACCACTAGGAATATTTGAACCAAAGGGTACGCCTACACCTGATGATGTTGGGTGATCATGGGATTAGTGGAGGCAGAAGGAATTCCACCCTCGATGTTGAAATCAAGGATCACCCCCCCCCCCCACTCGAAAATGATCCAGAAGTGGGCATTGGAATATAAGGGATGTTCATGGTAACACTGGGTATACTAACATATGGGAATGAGGACATGGAAAAGGTCCCCCATATCGAGGGATCAGTAGAAAAAGGCATGATTGGTGTAGATCCAATGGTGCTAAGAGAAGATGATGTGGACATCACTGACATTCCCCCAGCCCCACTTGAGGATGGGCTTAATGACTCAACTACACTATATAAGACACTTAGTCTTGATATCGTGTAAGGATTATTGAACAAAGAAAAGGCTCACTCAAAATCTTCTTAACTTGGACAAGTAAAGGTGATTCTAGATCAATTAAAGGAGGTTTAAAGTTTGGTGGAGGACCTTCCACTTCAACCAAACCAGTTTGATTGAACCAAAGACGATACCCTTTGAATTTTTGGTCACTTGCTTCACTTCACTTGAGAGGTGTTTTTTCCTCCACGATGGATTCCAGTCCTTGCAATTGATGAGACTAGCACAGTAATTCAGCCATCGTGAAAATGATAAGTGTAAATCAAACACAATTCAACATAAGGCTAATTTAGACTTTTAATCTAAAATCACACCCTTAACAAATCCAGGATAACAACAAGCAAACCAATGGCTAAGGGGGGCTTCTTAAAACCAACACTCTAGGGGAGATGAAGTTTCCACAAAATTGGATAGCGAAGGTATGAGGAGCAATTATGATGATCTAGGTGAAACAACCCTGACCGGTGCAAGCACCCTCTGGGGGAATTGATGTTGTGAATGAATGTCTTCCCTAGGTGAAATAGGCACATCCCACCTATAGTCACCTCTGGTGGATACCTAGGGAAGGTCAAAAAGTATACCAAATTAATGATCGGGTGAACAATCATAGGTCTGACCACATGTAATGGAAAGGTAACTAAGGTGGATTCTATGAAGGTGTTAACCAATGAAACCCCATATACGTAAAAATCAAATTGATATTGTAAACACCAAAACAATCAGAGAGGGGTAATCTCCCCACTTTCCTCGATGTGAGCTCATGCTTAACTCCTTTGTTAGAGGATCTTATTGACACACTGGTTGCAATAATAAATTTATCACTCTTTAATGCCTCCTAAGTTTCATTTTCATGGATTTGGATAGTTTACTCTCCAATCCTATTCCAAGGCCCTAATCCTATTTAATGTTGGTTCACTAAAATAAAATTTGTCTAATTGATTTTAAAATTACACAATTTCATTTTAGTGGTTTGTATTTATGCCAAGGGAGGATGAATGAAACTTTTGGTGACATTGTGACTCTTGACCCAACCAAAAAAATGAAAATATGTCAATGCAATTCTTTCCATTCAATTAAATGTTTCTATGGGAGGGAAAACATAACCTTTTCTGTGTACTTTTGAAAATGAAAAATCACACACCAAGAAACCAACAAACAATTCAAATATGAAACCTGTTCAATAATTGAAGCCAAACAATGGACCAATGCACTGGTTTCACTAATGCTTCAAAATGTCACAAGCATCCAAATATTTATTTTATATATTTTTCCAAATAAAAATGGAAACATTTCTTAATGTAATGAAGAACACAAATGAAAATGGAAAACCAAAAAATCAATAAGAAAATGGTTTGTAGTAAATTGGTAGTCATGTTGGATCATCCCACTCCAATGTTTCTACAAATATCACACCCAAAACTAACCTAAAAAGATATAGCTAGTAGTGGAGACTAATCACAAAAGGACAACACAATTGAAAAAAGTATCAAACACTACCGTATCTGTTCAATTATGTTGGGTTCACTTCCCAACTTCACTAGATCTCTCAGACAGAAAATGAACCTATCCAAGAAATAAAAATAGGCCACATAAATACACTACAAACACAACTTGAAGGTAAATCATGTGACAAAAGGACTCAGGAACAGGTAAGATCATTAATATAAGAAACCAATCAAATACTCTAGGGATAAGAGGAACCAATCTAACTTCAAGAGTCTGAGTATCTCTACAATTTTTTAGTTTACAAATATCATATTGTGATGCAGGCTAGTCAACAGGCGATGATTTTCCTGTGAATCTTATACTACAACCCATGATGTTGCAGAAAAAAATTATTTTTTAGAAAAGTATGGATCTTTTCCAAACTCGTCAGATCTATATGAGATCAATAAGATTTGGTAGATATAAATCCTGGAGGATTCTATGGAAGAAAACAAAACCAAATCACAAATGAAAAAACCAATGGAATTTGGAAAGGGATTCTAGAGAAGAATCAAAGATTCTTCCCCAGTGGAGTCCTTGATTCTTTTATCAGAGAAATCTCACCAGTATGGTAAGTAGATCTCTCTAGGACTTGTTGTTGACACATAGTGGGAAGACCCAGGGTTCAACATGAATTCACCAACAAAACCCTCATATACCATCCATTTCGGCATTACCCACAAGAAGGTGAAGCCTCACCCGAGGTATCTATGGGAACTGCAGGAACTAGGTTTCCACAGTGTTGAATGGATGGGAGGCAATCCTTATAACCATTCAAGATTATATCATGTGCACAGAAACAAATTAACATGTAACATATTCATAATAGATAAAAATATATCATATGTGCACAATAAACTAAACCACATCCACATCATAACACATAGACACCATGATTAATGTGGTGCACCTAAAATGTTCGACTTCTTATTATATTAGTCATAACATCCATTGAAAAATATGTGCATTGCTCTCATACATTATGTCTCATACAAAATACTCTTGTCATTCTCCTGTCTCTTCGTCGCTCTTCACTACTAACTTACTTTCCTACTTTTCTCTTCATGCATTTCCTACTATCTATCCCAAATCCATTACATATTTATACAATTACAATAGGGATTATCGCGTATCAATGGACCCAAAACTCCTAATGATTTCAAATCGTGTTATGACCTAAGGGGTGCATATATAGGGATAAATGTATATGATATGACCCCAAGGGGGGGCATATATGGGGACAAATGTACATGTAATGTGTAAATAGATAGGTAATAAGGTCTCCCTAATAGTAAATAGGCATCATGTGCAAGAAGAGATGATTTTAAAGATGGAAATTTATTTTAAAATGTAGAAACCTTGGCGAATCTTACTAATCCTTCATATGCCAACTATAAATGTTTAGCGATATTTTTGTAAAAATATTTAAATTTCTAAGGATTTTATATAGTTTTTATAAAATTTTGACAAATTTTAAGGTAAAATCATTTTATCCTATAGAATTTGGGTGCATTATTTTTAAAATAGAGAATCTCATTTTTGGAAAAACCATGGAAAATTAGCCCATGAGCGAAATTTATCCCCTAAACAGTGCAAGTGTGAATAGGTATATATAGAGATCATGCATTCATTATTGTGGAGAGGTGAATTGTGAAGTAAAATGGCATTTGGTTATGTGGAGGGGTTTCTCTTAATATTTGAGTTATTGTGTAACTTATCTATATTAGATTTGTTCTCCACACTTACATTCTATACATGGTGTGTAATTCTATTCTGTTATGATATTTTTATAATTTGGTTCAATACATTTGGAATCATAGCATCAATATTATGGATTTTTTTCCTCAATCAAGTCATATTGGAATTTAAGATATAACTATGTTTTCGGGGTCACTTCAGAAGGTGAAACTTGGAGGGGTACTCGGTGTAGTGTGAGCTTCCAAATAAACTATATTTGCATGGAAGCCATGAATGAATTCACTTATCTTTGTAACTTGATGTTCCAAAGGAGTATCTTCTTTTATTTGTACCTTTGGGATATTGTTGTATAGCTCCTATACTGCCTATTGCAATCTTGTTGTTTTCTTCACAACCTCATCCTGCTCTATCATGAGTTTGTTGTATTTTGCATGTACTGCATCATTGTTTGTAGTCACTTTGACCAACTCCATTGCAGTCAATTCTACATGCAACTAGATCTCTTATGTGACACTCGTCAACAAGATATGTAGCATGTTCAATGGTAACTGTGACAACACTCAGTCAATATGACAAAATGCTTGTGCATGCTCCTACATTTCTATCGTGGGGAACTCTATGGCCCATGTTAATATATTCATGATTCAATGCTCTGTTGTTGTTGATGATGGTTGATATTTCATTGGTCGTGAATCTATTATATTTGTTGTGCTCTCTTTTTTTTCTTCTTCTGTTGTTCAGAATGGAGCTATCCTAGTTGATTCCAAAATATGGTGCAGTGTAGATATTTTCACCTTCACATTCGTGTGCATTTCCTCCTGATTTTGTGTATCTCTCCGAAATAAATCTTCAGTGAATTATTTCACCTAATTTCCAATATTCTCCAAGTCATATTTAGTTAAATTTTGGATAGATACTTCCTTTGAGGATTTCCTCTTTTTTTTTTTTATGTGATGAGTGCTCCTTAGGACGCTCGTTTCTCTTCTCACCAATGGGTGGTGTTGTTTGAGTGTTTCATGCACCATTCCATTGTTCTTCATGTTCCTGATCTTCTTCCATATCTTTCATTCAATTTTTCATTTCCTTCTGCATTGTTTTCGGCACTAGGGTTTTCCACTCTTCCTCCTAGTCATTTATAATTAGACTAAAATCTTGTTCTATCAACATGTATTTAGTCGGAAACCATTGCTAATATGGATCCCTTTTTTCTTGGATGTACATATGGTGTGGCCCTTATTTAAATCATGAAACTTCTTTGTATTCTTCAATTTTCCGAGGTAGTATGTGCGATGTGTAATCGATACACTACCATATTGTCTCCTTATAAATGTAGAATTTGATATTGTTGTCTATTTGTTTGTTCTTGTGCGCGGTATTCCACAATGAAACATACCTTTCTTCCAAGAATGGTTGTTTCATACCTTCCAAGAATTGGTTTTCTTTCAGATCCCTCCAAGCAACTAATGCAATCAAAATTAGTAGCCATGAATAACGAAACTTGGTACCTTTATCCTCCACTTCCCAGAAGTCAGTTAAAAACCAATTCACCAAAAATGTTGCCTAGTTCATCTGCACTCCGGCTGCACACTTCTTTGTTGTTGTTATTACTTCTTCTAGCACCCGATCTCTAGGAAATTTCCTAAGTAACTTCCAATCCAACACCTACATGGAAAACCTAACATAATCATCATTGATTCTTAGGACATCTAATATTCATGCTCCTATGTGTGTGCCATACTTTTCCTTCATCCTTTCTGCTAATGCATTTTCTAAAGTCTTATATGTGAACAAGGGTAGTGGATATTACCCTGCTTTTGGAAATCCTGTAATACATGTTATAAGTTGGGTATCGATCAACACAAACTTTCTCAACCAGAGAATCCCTTCATGGATGAAACTCAACAAAAGCTTGACAAAAATGTTGATTTATGTGCTTCTACCGAAATTTGGGATCTCCTATAGGTTCAATATTCTTTTTAATTTTATTCTTGTTTCCCACTTCTGCGGCTTGACTGTGAATACCACTGAGTCAGATATGAGTCATGTATGACGATAGTTCTATGGTGCTAAATATGGAAATTTCTTCATGTCTTCCATATCGTGTTCTGAAAACCGCAGACTTCCTACTACGCCCAACACATCTCCCTCAACAGTTACCCCAGGTGGAATCAATGATGTAAAAAGATCATACTTCATTTCCTTGGGCATTTTAAATTTCTTTAATGTTGGCTTTTTGAGTAGCACATATGCCCTAGGAAATTTTACTGGATTAGATACCTTTGCACTCAGGGTTTCTTCCTATACATGTATTGATGCCTGCTTAGTGCATAGTTTTTTTTATCTGCATTGTGGATGCTCCTACGTTTTGTGGCACAATAGCTTTATGTAGTTTGGATTTGTCTACAACTAACTTTTCTCTCTCCCTTGTAATATATGGCTCTCGTCTGGCTTTTTGTTCTCTTTGAATGTTTGAGAAACTATAACCCTGTGTATGCTTTTATAGGTTGTTGTCAGCTGGTATCTTCCTCTTCAAACCAAAATTCTCAATACCATTCGATTTTGTTCACATTCAATTATTTCCATATTTTTCATTAATTTCATATATTATGACAAATCATGGTATAGATTTTCCATCCCGTCAAAATCGCGTCGCCGCTTTTCATTTATGAATATGTATTTTCATTGTCTCACCATCATGTTTTATCTTTAATGTTTTTATCGTCATATGCAAAGGTCTTTATCTTGGTTCTTCAATTATCCTTTTTGCATGAAATTCAATTCCCATTACCTTTTCTTGTTCATCTCTTTTTCTTCTAATTTGATTGTTTGAACAATGCCCGATTCAAAACTTCAAGCCCCCTGCCTCTTGAATTGTTTATTGTGGCTTACCTCAAGATCTTTTATTACTTGTTTTCTTTTTCAATATATGATCTGGATTTATGAGCAAAACAAAATGAAAAAACAGATCTATAATATTAATATAAAGACATAGTGAAGAATAACAACAATACAGTAAAACTTGACTTCTATTAAATAAGAAATATGTTGAAACTATAAATTGCAGACTGAAACAAGATTGTTAGAATAGTGGAAGTGTATCTCTGAGAAGAGATGTGACAGATACACTCATTCAAAATAATATGAGTACAATGAGGCTCCAAAATCCTTTTTACATAAAAAATGAATGCCAAATCCCTAGACATCCAAAAACCTAACCCTAGGAGATGAAGTGCCAAAATCCATGTGGGTCCTATTGGGGTCATAAATTTTGCATACGATCACCATTTTAGGTGGATGATATCCCATTTCAAAGGCATATCCAAGGAATACACATTATTTCATCACACTTTGACTCTATTTATAGTGTGACTGTGGCAGGCCCAAAAAACGTTATTTAGGGCCTCAAAATGGCCCCAGAAGTTTAGGACCCGAAAAGATAGAAAAAATATGCCAAAATGAAATATGTATGTGATTCAATTGGAATAGGTGGGTGGCCACTGATATCCACTTACATAAATCCTCACCCCTTCGGAAGAAATGGTCTCCATTGCATTGAGTTCACCCATAAGATGAGGAAATTTATGTTGAATTTGTCCCTGATTGATCCACTTGCCTTGGTGAAGGAGTTTCCCTACTTTAACAACACGATAAAGCTGAAAATTCTCTTGGTGAGTCCCCTTGACCTATGTGTACATGATCTGATTAATGGATTCTTGTTCCATGTAGTCAGGGTTGCAATCTGTCGATTTCAATTGTTCTACTACCTCTCAGGTGTCCAAAAATGGTGGAAAGTATGGTCAAAGGAGGTCCACATTAAACACTGGGTGCAAGCCAAGGAAGGGGGGAATGTTTAGATCAAAATAATTGTAACACACATCCTTGGTGATGGTATAAGGTCCATAGAGGAGTGGAAAATCATTTCGATGGGGTCCTGTAAGGTGTTCTTTCTGCAAGTGCAACCAAACTTTCTCTCCCACCTAAAACATGTGTGGCACCCGATGTTAATCATGGTGCTATTTGTGCTTGGCATTAGACTTCTGCAAAATATCTTGAACCTATTGGCGTATGTAATGGATTCGTTCAATGAACCGGGTGGCTTTGTTAGGCTCTTTTTTCACATTGTATGACTTTTCCTTTGTGGACGCAAGGGGTAGTGAAACATCCATGGGACCCAATGGTTGAAATCCCAACCCCACATGAAAGGGATTGTGGTCGATTGGGCTATGTATGGCTCTGTTATAACTGTTTTGAACATAGGGAAGAATCTCATTCCATGTACATGGATGCTTGGAATTGTACATGCACAATCATCCTGTTGATGACCTCGGTTTGGCCATCCATCTGGGGGTGGAAGGTAATGGATTTGGTGAGCTTGGTGTCCATCCATGACCATAGGTTTGACCATAATGTTATAAGTAACTAGCTTTCCCTATCGGAGACGATGGTTTGTGGTATCCAAACATTTACCCACACTCATTCGAAGAAGAGATTGGTAGTAGCCTCTACTATGATGATCTTCTTGCAAGCGACCAAAATAGTTATCTTAGAAAATTAATCAACAACCACGAAAAACATAATCATTTCCTTGCTTGGTTTAAGGAAGGCCCGACATGTAGTCCATAGAGATGGATTCCCAGGGCTTGTCATGATTAGGAAGAGGGGTTTACATTCCTTTTTTATTAATGGCCAGTTTGGAAATGGTGTGGGCTGTGCAGGACCTAATATACTTGATGACATCATGTTAGAGTTTCGACAAACAAAAATGTTGTTGCAACATTGCCACTATATTATCTATGCTGAAGTGTCTTGCCACCTGACTATAGTGAGCTTCCCAAATCATCTTCACTCGCTCACTTGATGGAATGTAGAGATGGCCCAAATGGCACAAAAAATCATCTTGTAGATGAAAATCAATGATAGTTGTGTTTCTGTCAAGCATCTGGTAGGTAGTGGCGAACTCAGGATCTCTCTCTTAGAGTTGGGTCCATCTTGAAGTCTCATGTCCACAGGAGTGTAGCACTATCATTAGTGCAACAACTTGAGGTCGGCTAAGGCATTCAATGATGAAATTGGTTCTCCTTGTCTTATACTTGATGTTGAGATGGAACTATTACAAGTATGTGGACCACTTATCATGGCGATCATTCTACAATTTTCCTTGTGTATGCATGAACTACAAAGGCTTCTAATCAGTGTGGATGACTGTCTCCTTCCCGAGAATGTAATGCCTCCATTGGTGGAAATATTGTACAATGGAGTACATTTCTTTGTCATAAGTGGGGTGTTACACATTATTTTTGTCATCCCTATGACCGTTAATGATGTAAACCTATATGTAGTCTTCAAAGGGGTCAGTGGCCTGAGTTCCTGAATAAAGAAGGGAGAAGAACTTTTCTTGAGAAAATAAGTTGCATTCTCCTTGGTAAAAACCCTATTAAATAGGATGTTTGCAGGTTTCCATATAGGCAGGGTGCGAGAATGCCTAATTCTCACAGGCTTCACCATAGTTGGGTTGTGAGAAGTTCGCAGGTTGCTCTATAAGTAGGGTGTGAGAATGCTCATACGTGGGAAAAATGAGCATCTTCTCGATGCTTCTAGAAGGATAAACTTCTATGGTGAGGTGGCATATGAATGGTTTGGATCTTACTCGCTTTCATGATTTAGTGGGATCATCCTAACCTCCTCACCTTATCCTCTTCAACTTATAAAAGGAGAGGAGCTCTCATGAAGAAAGTTATCTTTTGGGATTGGCTTGGATGAGATTGGCTTTTGAGATTTAGCTTGGCTAGATGAGCCACTTTGTCAAGATAGATCGTGAGTATCTATCAGATCCATGGTCTCAGAATCCTTGGAGCAAGAAGTGTGTGGGGAATGAAGGACAGTTGGAAGGGACCTTACGACATCAAGGCCATGCTTGTAATCTCTCTTTCACATTTAATATGATACAGTAATATGATTCTTTCCTATAAATCTTGTTGTGTTTTATTGTATAATTCCTTGATCACATACATAAGTTTATATTGAGTTTATGTTATTACTATCACTTTGGTTGGTTGCATTATTTTGTAGGATCATCATTGTATGAGCGTTGGAACGAAGTTAGGATGGCGATGGTGGGAGGAAGTGGCATTTAAATGGTATGTCACCTATCCCTCTTTAGTTAGTAAATTCAATATCTAAAACTTAAGGAAAGCATCATATTCTGGTGTGTTTTATTCTAGATCTAGGTGGATCTAGGGAGATCAGTTAGTGTCCTCACCTACCCTAAAGATTAGGAGGGAAAGCGAAATTCGATACCCAACAGTCGGGCTCACAGGAGGACAATCGGAGGTAGAGACCTTTGAAATGTTGGAAATCTTCCAAGTTATGAAGGAATTAAAAGATTAGGAGGAGGAGCGTCGGAAACCACTAGTTCAGCTGCAGAGGAGGAAATATGGACCATTGAATCTCATGTCCAGACACCCAGAAGAGCACGCACGAGGAAACAGATCTCAGCCATAGAATCTGGGAGTGCGTGGGCCAACAACCATTCGATCTAGGGAATGTGCACAAGGTTTAACCCCATTGGAGTTGCACAGGAGAGTGGATATCATGAAATGCGAAGTCCCAAACCCATCAGGACCATCCATCATCAGAGGATAGGTGGTATTAGATCATCATTTCACTGACTCGTGACTCATAGAAGTCAAAGGGAGGAATTCTAAGAACTCGTGAAATCTAATTTTGCGACTTGATCTGAGCTGTCGGATCGAGGTAGGATCTAGGCCATTAGATCTGAAGTATCAAGAGTTCATACCTTGGGAGAATGGAGGTGAATCACATTGGGAGTTCCCAATATGTGAAATCCTGACGCGCTCGGAGGTTTTTCCCTAGGTCATAGCGAGGGGTCATATGGAAAGAGTCTAAGGGCGGGGATAGCAAGTGTTAGGCCCCTATTAGGATTTCAGAGGTTGGGAGAGTCAGGATGACTCACAAACAAAGACCAGACACAAGAAATTGTGATGCATGTTTGTTTAGGCTCGTGGTCACAACTCATGGTCACATGAAAGAAGCTTGCACCTGGTGCTTGTTCGCACAGGACGAGTTGCACAAGGACCTGCGGATTTGTTCATTAGATTCCAGCAGGGAATCGAAGAGCTACTTCAGCTCAGAGAATTAGTGTGATCCTTGAGCAGGAGGTTGGAAGACCCTACTGAGGTAGGGGTTTGCATATTTATCACATATGGATCCAACCAATGAATTTGGAAATTTCGAGAGCGTTGCAAAAAGTTGTTGTCATAGAGAAAAACTAGGTCTCCCATATGGAACTTATTCTATTTAATATGTCTTCCATGCCATGCCTTTTCATGCGCTTTTTAAATTTTTTGATGAAATATTGCAATGAAGAGGTCTTCCTCTAGTTCCCCTAACTTTGACATTATTTTCTCTACTGCACCATAATCCATGAGATTTGTTGGTGCAACAATGTGCAGACTCAACACAATGAACTCCATGTGCATAACTGCTTCTTGTGTTGGAAAATAGATTGTCATTGATGTAAACTTTATACGGAGTATAAAAGCCTCTTGAAGTAATAGGTATACTTGAATAAGTATCCAAAGTGGTCCCCTTATACCGTATCTTTGATAATGGACCTCATGGGAAGACGCTTTGAAGAATACTACAAAAATTCCAGAGGTGTGGTCACGAGGCTTGAAGTTAATTGAGGAAAATGAGATTGAAGAACATTCTAAGTACATGCAAATCTCTCATAAATGGATAGTCCTCGCCATTTTGTTTCCAACGGTATGTGGTATGCCACATAGATCCTCACGATTGAATATTTATTCCACATTGAAGTTGTAAGGCCTGAATAATGCTCGAGAAACCCCTAAATGGTTGCAATAAGAAGTTATAAGTCATTTATTAAGCGATAAAATGGTTATAACAAGAATGTAAAGTTCGACCATAAATTTAAGGAAACATTCACTTGGAAAAGTATAAATACACTTCAAGAAGTCTCTCATTTGCATACACACAAGTTCATTGAATATCTATCTCTCAAGTGATCTTTTCATAGTGAATCTAAGGATGTAAGGAGTGTAGAAGTCTCGAAGCTGTAGAAGTGAAGAGTTTTTGAAAACCATAATTTATCTGACCCCCGCGGATCAGGCTACAGGATTTCTGCAAGGTACCCTTGTGGGTTGTACGCCACTCATCTCACGAGGCCCCACCAAATGATTAGTCTCTGTCCAATAAGGCTGAGGAAAATTTAATGAAGATGCTATCTTACACTTGTTGAAGATTATGTGCATTAGGTTGGTCTTAAATGATCCACTTTAGGTTTTATTTATGAGTAAAGGTATGTCTTTTATGTGTTTTTTTAAGTCTTGTATCATGAATAGATTGACACATCCCTAAGGCTTGTCTTGGAGAAGTTTTGGTATATGGTGGAATATGGTTGAGGTTCATGTCTTGGTAATATCAATACATGCTTGAGACATATCCTTGGTAGTTTTTTATGGTTTTTATGGTTCATTGTTATAGGCATATCTTTGTGATATTGACATATGTATGAGGTACATCATTGAGGTTATGGTACATGCTTTTGGCATATCTTGTGATACATGGTTTATGACATGATTTAGACATATCATGAGTGATATGGTATATTGTTAAGGTACCTCTTTTGGCATATGGTATGTTCTTTTCATACTTGATGTTGGGGGCATACATGTTGATGTATGGTCTATGTGAGTGGATATGGTTTATGATAATGATATATTAGTATCAATGATAGTGACAGATATAGTGACAATGACAGTGATAGTGACAGATACAATGATAATGACAATAACAGATATTGTGATAGTTTTATTATTAGTATCATTGGTAGTGATAGGTTGAGTCTACACTTATATTTCATGGAGGTAGGATGGGGCAAGAAAAGGGGGTTAGAGCCTCCTTCCAATTGGAGCTGTTATCACTCTGTGATTTCTAGATGTTGTAGAAGGGTAGAATAAATTGATAGAGGTAACTACCAAAACCACTTTTGAAGCTCGGATCTAGCCTTGCCAGCTTCAGAGAGGGATCTCTCTATATGATTTAGATTTTTTTAAGTTTTAAATATTAGGCTATTTATGACAGTTCAAATTTGTTTGTTTGTTTGTAATAATTGGTTGAAAGAATGCTTAATTTTCCATTAGTCTATGGGGTTTGTATTTAAAGATGATGATCAAATTTAGATTTTTATAAGGTTTTCTTCACAGGGAAGGGTAGTAAAACTGTTGGATCTATTTAGATTAAATGAGCTAAATAAGTGGGAAAAAGAGGGGAAATTCCACTAAGCAGAGGAGTAGTTAAGAATTCCTTCACTCAGTTTCAAATGAAAACATACAGATCATTAAAAAACCAGAGATATAGTATACAAGATAAATTTTGTTCTATTGACTTTCTTTTAATGATTAGAATTTGAAATACATGAAATGACTACAGAGAAAACATTTAACAAAGATAGAAATACATCATCAACAATCTAACACAAGAATCCTATGAACAAGCCTTTTTTATTACTGGTCGATCCTTTGAAAAATTACACAATATCTCCTGGGTGCAAAAATCAACCCTCAATACTTTGACGAAAGAAGTATTTATAAAATTATTTACATCAGATCCTGTCATAAATGACTAGGATATTATGGAGGAAATATCTAACTAATTAAATCTCAAATTACAAAAATATAGGAATTTTGTTGATTTGCTTGGATCCTTGCTGCTGATTTGGTGGAAGTGGTTGATGAATCATTTATTTGACTTTGGATGGATACTCCATGTTGAATCGAACCTCAAAATTGTATTTACTCAAGTAAAGAGCATAGATCTTCCCATCTCTTTTTACCTGGGATAGACACCTTGAGTAACTTTCTGTACATCTCATCCATTTCAGTATACTTAGAAAAGGTAGGCTTAGTGATGAAGATATGTTTTATCTCATGATGAATACTCAGGTCCAACTCTAATGTCTATATGAAATCTTTACCAGTAATGTTTCCATATATCCCTGCAAACTTGGAACTTTCCTTTGCCACTACACTAATTTTTTGTTTGTAATCTGACAGAGTGATAAGCTTATCATTGAGTACTAATAGTCTAGGAAGATCTTTCTTATGTAGCACTTAGAAATTTCTAAAAAATCTTTGCACACCTGTATCCATCACTTGATATTTTTACTCTAGTTGGAACATCAATCCTTTCTTGGTCAAGACTTTCTTCATCTCAAGGATGGTCTCTATTTTGTCTTCAATTTTCAATTCGTCTAAATCCTCCTTGTTTTTGGAGTTTATAAATCTGATGAGCTCAGTTTCCTCTATGGGTCTTTCTCCTAGATCTTGTTTTATTTTCTCAATTTCTTCCCTGGCCTTCTGTACCAATTCATGTTGTTCAAAGATGATCTGTATGGATGGCCATATTTCTGACATGGACTTGATGATATCCACCCAAATGTTTTCTTTAGCTTTGGGTAAGGTATTCACCATGACAGTCTCTTTCTGTAGTTGTTGTAGTTGTTGACTAAGCCTTTAAGACTTATGCATATCTGCTTGATGACTATCTTGGAAAATTGACTTTATATCCTGCAAATTCTTTACCTCTTCCTGCAATTTTATGATCTCTTCCCCTTAGATGGACATGTCTTCCATGGAATTTAAAATTTTCTTAGATGCATCTAAAACTTATACTGGGATTGCTGATGGAATATTTGTTGATGTAGATTCTTATGTTTTTCTTATTCCTCTTAGAGGGACTGCCTCTAGTGGAATCATATCCATCTGCACATTATGTTCCTTATCTTTTATCAATTTATCCATTTATACTTCCATTTCTCTTATATGTGCATTTTATTCCATGATAATCTTCATCATTTGTTCTTTTTGGCCTTCAGTATCAACCAATTCTTTGTCTTGTGAATCCTTTGTGGATGGAAGCTTTAGCTTCTTTCTTAGAGATGATATATCAACATTCGTGTTCCTCAATAACTCCTCTGCTTCCTTAACATTTATTGGGTCATACCCAATATTCAACACCAATTCTTCTAGTGATTTTGTTTTGTTGTCCTTATCCAAAGAAGAGATTTTCTCCAGCTTCAATTGGGACTGAATGTTGTTTAGGGGCACCTGCAACTTTGAAACAGTCATTGAGGTGATGATGAAGGTAGAGAATATCATCTATCTTGTCTACCTATGCATATCCATCTGGTCTAATGGATGGAATTCCTTCACATCAAAATCAAAGGAAGTATTCTTATATTATGCAACTATCTTAGGATGGGGAACTTGTGCTTGCAGGAATGGCATTTGCATTCTTCCTTTTTTCTATGTCAAACGTTTATAGCAGCCTATGTTGAGAAGTGGAGGTCTGATCCTAGAACTGAGCATAGGTGTTGTTGTTGAGGAGATCATTTCTCTGTTTGATCTATTTTTACTTGTCAAAAATATTAGACTTTGTTTTCTCGTGAGTTGATTCAGATGACATATTAGTGTTTATTTGTTTTTGAGATGACTATGTGGACACTATGAACTGACTATATAAAAATGATGAAGAGTGTGGTATCTACATGACTATGGTGGACTGTGTTAGCACTAGAAGTCCCCTCTGGATTGTGGCAAAGGTAATCCTGATACCCATCATAATTTTATGTCATGATATGGTTATAAAAGGTCAAATGGGTACAGTCTCAAGAAAATATAGTCTTAACTCAGAAAACTGGGCTGGTATGCACAGATACGTGAGGTCTTGATCTAAATTTAGTCAGTAAGTTGAAGTAAGGGTGAGTAGGAGGAAGAAATTGAGAAGAAAATGTAAAGTTCTGCTATGAACATCAGGTCTTCCAACAACCTAAGGAGGAAAAACTCAGAAAACAAGATATTTTTGGATTTGGAGCTTCAGGAAACTGAAAAAATTATTACAACATTGTAATCAAACATCCATTACAACACAGTCACAATAATCCATGTGAATCCTCCAATCATGAACATTCAGTATCATACACATAATAAGATGGAGTAAGAAAAGCTGACTTGGATTAAACAAGAAGACTCAAATACAGATACATAACTAGAAGCCAGAGACTTTACTAAACTTTACAATACGGGAGCTTTGCTCTACCATTGACCCTAACAAAATATCAAAACTGAGTATTTATACTCACAACAACTTGCTCCCTTCAGAATCACACTCTAGTCATTGCATTCAAGGCCTATCATCTTCATATTCTTTTGTCAGGATACACTTTCACTCTTCTGTCAAATGCAAGATCATATCGATATGGGCTTCACAAGAAAATCCATGAGAAGGAAATTTCGACTGACAGTCTACCCTCCATGACCAAATTTTCCCTACTTTCCATTTATGTGGTGAAACTAGGTTTCAACCACCTTCCCCAACTTCATTAACTACTTTTATTAGGATCAGGGTGAGGCGTGGCACCCATG
>JASDQU010025047.1:512-14204 GCA_032191745.1 Picea mariana
GATGGCTGAAATACATTACCAATCTTTACGGATGTGCCGAACAAGTAAGCCCAGGGACCAGAAATCGGGAGGCACCGTTTGCAAAAATAAAAATTGTCTCACCGAGGCGAGCGTACCCATGCTCGGGATAAAATAAACTCATGGCTACCAATCAAATACACTGTAGATCCATGTCATATAACTATACAAAGTGTAGCTACAGACAATACACAACGAAGCTACATCTTGAAATAAAAAAGATATACATGTAGAGTATCCATCTTCTTCTGATGGTTGGAGATGAGGTCTTCAGAGCTCGAGCAACAACTTCAAAATTTTCAAAACTCAGGTATGAGTGTCATATGAGTGTACGAATTCACTACCCAGAGGTCTTCGACGGCTCATCGATCATGGACTAGAGAATCTTGATGATCAAACTGAAGGCTTCATTGATTTCGTACAAAGACATGATTGGACATTCAGGATGGCCAGGTATGAGTGCAAGAGACAAACTACAGAGGGGCCAACTTAGGCTTGGTAAAAACTTCCCTTTGATAACAACACAACAAATTATGAGACTCAGACAACATGGCATTAATCATAAGTTTATGAGGTAGGAGGCAACACAAACTCTCCATATGTTTGGAATAATAACCAAACGGAGGAGGACACAGCTCTATGTAGCGAGAACAACTTCCTAAAGTCATATTAAATCCCAGAGTTTGATGAACAAACGAACATATGTGCTTTATCCAAGGGCGTCTTATTGTGCTGCCAATAAATAAAAAACTTTTCCCTTCCTCTTTTTGGGGTATATTTGATTTTTTTTGTCTTTCTCAATGATTTTGGAAAAAATAATAAAATAATGTTACGTTATAATGGAGGAACGAGTGTTACAAACATACAAGTTCAAGGTGCAAGGACAAGACTGATGTTCAGAGGAGTGACACTTGGAAAAAATCCTCTGGGGGCCAAAGGTGTTAATACGCAGAGGCAAAGTGATACAAGGCTTGTGTATAAGGTATGCTTCAGATGGCTCAGTTGAGAGCAACGTGGAGCCGACATTTATACCAAAGACACAGGTATGCAAACACAGTTAACAAAACACACAACGGTAACATCCTTCGATGTAAGTTTAACGAGCCCAGAGAAGGTAAGCTCGGTGGTTTTTCATATTTAGAGAGTCTGAAAAAATGTAAAAGGAGATTCAATTGGTGTACCTTTTTCGAAGGTAGTCTAGTCGGTTCGAAAAAGGGGTAGGCTAGCACTGACAAGACGTCTATTCAAAACCATTTTAACGAGTGTGATAAAGACAAGATCACTTGGCCATTTTTTCATTTTTAAGGAGTCTGAAAAAAGAAGAACTATGGATTCCGTCAGGAATGTTCTTCTGGACCATTTTAACGAGTGTGAAAGAATAAGGTCACTCGACGATCTTTTCAATTTTAGGGAGTCTAAAAAGAGCTTAACTATGGACTCCATGGGGGTTCCTTTTTCATAAATTTAGTCCCTCAGGCCCGAAAAAGTGTTAAAATGATACCTGAGAGTACTCTTCTAGAGAACTGAAGTTCCATAGAGTATACCTTTGTTCGTATAGTTGACCGTCCAGACCAAAAAAGGGGTAAGCTACCGCCAGACATACGTGACTTCAAATTTTAGTTTAACGAGTGTGAAAGGCCACAAGATCGCTCGACCATATTTTCATGTTTAGAGGGTCTGAAAAGGGCTTAAAATAAGACCCATTATATCTTTTGGGAGTCCCGAGGGTGAGGTCAAGAGTGAAAAGGATTCATGCAAACGAGGCTAAAACTCATAATCAGGAAAAACAACAAGGACTCCCGAGCCTACAATTATTAGAGACAGCATGGACACCATAATGCAACCAGGATCTACCTAGGGCATCCATGTTTCGGTAAGATCTACCACCAACTTGTGACACTTCTAAAGCAACAATGATGGTTTTGTGTCGCAACCTGATGGGATCGATCCTATGGCAAAGGGATAAAGACAAAGAGACACAAAAGTCAGGGTAGAAACCTAACCTATATGCTCAAGTTGATCATCTGTTATTTTTCATGGACCGTCAAAAGTTACCCAAAACTCCAAAAAATTGTCCCGATACTCGATCAAACCCCTCCAATGCAACTCCTGAATCACTCTAAATGGTTTTTGTTTTAAAGAAAATGATAAGGGGGGCCAAAAAAGTGACAAAAAGAGGCCCAGAAGTCTATAAATAGAAGCTGACAGCTCATTATTACCATTGTTGATTTGGAAATTGACTCTGGAGCCAAAAAAACCCCTTTGATAAAAGTGGTGATTTCAGGAGCTACAGTGGATGAAATGACCATCTTTCTGAACCAAGTAAGTACAAACTCTCTTATCTTGCAATTTAAATCTTTATTTTTTCTTTGGGTTCCATGTTTTGGGGGGGCGTCGACCTTCAAAAGGTCGGACCTAGGTCCACATGGGATGTCTCAGGATAGGCCGCATGTACATTCGGGCATAGTAAACCCTGCACACGTGTACACGTGACTGTCAACATCACAGCCCGCGTGGACCCCCTTATTGAATGAAAAAAGTTTAAAAAACAAGGGTTAACCCTCCTGAACCTTGGTGTTTTGCAGGATGTATGTTCACTAGAGAGAAAGAGAACATGAGGAGGTAAGTGAGTTAGTCGGGGAAGACCCAATGCTGTGGCTGCCTTGATGCAATGTGGGCTACTCAAGTTCTTCTTATGTCCTTTTATGCGGACACAACCTAGGATACTGAATGCCTTGGTTGATCATTAGCATCCAGATGCAGAGGCATTTATGTTAGAGGGGAAGTCACTGGTGCCCATGACAGAGGATATATATTTTTTTACTGGCCTCTCCAGGAGAGGGCAACTAGTCAACTTTCAGACATTTCCTTTGGGGCCGCATAACATAGCGGAATTGATAGGACTTTATTGTGAGGTTGGTACAGACCACTCAAGCTCATAGGTGCCCATAAGAAAGATTATTGACTTATCGTTACAGGCGATTTTGTTTCTTATTGGGTGGATTACTGGTTTTTCGGCTCTACATTAGGCATCCCATGCACAGATGAACTGTGCAATCTAGTGCTTAAATGCACAAATATTTGACTGGAGCAAAACATTGTTAGATTGTATGAAGAGGCAGTTGACAAATTGTCGGTCATGAACACAGAGGAACTTTGGGTTTGGGACCATTCTATGCTCTTTCTTCTTCGAAAGAGTTCCAAGCTTCAGTCCTCAAGTAGTGGTACGAGGACATCAGGCCTCTCTTCCTACAGTTTGTAGATGGGTAGTGTTACTTCCACGACAGGGTGGTGGAAGGACCAATGAGTCCTTCGACGATGATTTCTTCACTTGCTTGTTGCGACAGATCCCAGTCATAGAGGATTACCCCTATGTTGGGATTGATTCTCAAGAGATCCTGAGATACCAATACCTCCTGGTGAGGAGCGAGGAGAGATGGGTAAGTTTACATCATTGTTTTGTTTTTTTTTTTGTGTGAAACATATGTAATTTTTAATGTTGTTTTTGTTATATATCACTTTTTTTTATACCAGAGTATTTGACGGATATGTGTTTTCCATGTGCAGATGTGGGACTAGTGTGACCAATGAACTATGAGAGGAACATGCATTGTCCTCGGCCAGGGGCCGCACCTGCCGCCGCAAGGGGACCACCAGCAGCAGGAGATCTTCCAGCTGGGGAGGCTGAGAGGGTGTTGAGACGAGTCGAGTGGAACTTTACTGCGCTCACTCGCATGGTCCCTATGGCAGACATTGAGGACCCGCCACCATCTATGTAGCCTCATGTAGTGGGGGCACCACGGATGTGGGTCCGATTGTTTTGGCGTTTGGAAAACGTTGTTGATCAGTACAATAGGGCCCACAGGCCTTGACCTTAGTTAGACTTTTCACATGCCGAGAACACTACTTGTATATATTTTTTGAGGGCATAAGCCTCATGACTCGTTATTGGTCATATTTTTGAGGAGCTTGCGTCCACCTATGTACTCTGGTGACTATGATGTTATATATGGATTTTTATGTCTTTTTGTGGCTTATGGATCATTTTTTCAAAAAATGTATTTACATGTTTATGTGTATGTCCTTTCATATGTGTGCAAGATGCCAATCTAAAATTTGATTAGCTAGAGTATCTGTAATTTGGTTTAAACTCCTAGGAACATGAAAATATGTAATATAATCAAATCTTCGTTCTAAGAGACGTACCCTAAGGAATCGTCGGTGTAAAGTCGGATCATGAACACGGTAGACTCTATTTAACTGAGACACAACTAGCTGAGCATCGATATAGACCCGGAGATGAGAGATACCAAATGACAAGGAATCACGAAGCAACTCAATAACTACACTATACTCAGTGACATTATTTGTGGTGTCACCTAAGCATATACCTCTGGAAGATAATAACTGGCCTTGAGGTGAAAAAATTACCCAAGCTGTGGAGGCAAGCCTCCGAGTGTTCCGGCTAGCACCGTCTACATACCCAATGAACACCTTGGATCCAATTGACATCTGCCACAGTGACGAAAGATACATCAAAAATGACATGTCCATAACACTAAAAGAAACTAGAAAATAATAGTACAAAGACTATACATATGTTACAAAAAGTTACCCATGGTGACCTACCTGTGAGTAATACTTCTTGAGGTAGAGTCCATTTCTAGGCTCTGCCAAAGCATTCCCTTCAAAGTCCACCAG
This sequence comes from Picea mariana, assembly GCA_032191745.1. Lineage (NCBI taxonomy): Eukaryota > Viridiplantae > Streptophyta > Pinopsida > Pinales > Pinaceae > Picea > Picea mariana. The sequence continues at coordinate 5,232 of JASDQU010025047.1, forward strand.
ACAATAAGTGCCCTTTTTTAGAACCTCTTTTATGATGAAAGGTTTGAACCACCTGGGTTTGAATTTTCCTGCCCCCAGGGGGTCCTTATCTTAGTCATAGACCAGGACAAGGTCGCCTTCAGTGAAAATCCAAGGATGAACGGACCTATCATACTGACACTTGAATTTATGTTTGTGAGCCTCATTGGCCAGGGCCGCATCACGACGCTGCTCATTGAGATGCTCAAGGTATAATAATCGCTCTTCAAGTGGAGAAGTATCTGGAAATAATTGTACTGCCAACTTTAGGGACAGGATCTGACATTCGATAGGCAAGACTACTTCTAGCCCATAAACGAGTTGAAAAGGTGAGAAACCGGTTGCAGACTTAATAGACGTTTGGTAAGCCCATAATTCTGAGTATAACATCAAATGCCAATTTGACTTGGCTGAGTTGATCGTTCGCTGTAGGATGGTCTTAAGAGATTTATTCACAGCTTCCACCTGACCATTTGCTTGGGGGTAGTAGGGTAACGAATTTTCTTGACATAACCCAAGATTTGACGTTAAATCGGTCATCATCTGGTTTTGAAAGTGACTGCCATGGTCGGTGACAATCTCCCTCGGGACACTGAACCTTACTATTATCTAGTTGAATAAAAAGAGAGTTGAAGTCTCTCCATCATCTTTAAATGTTGGCATAGCTTCGACCCACTTCGTGAAGTAGTCTACCACTATGATGATGTAACGGTGCCCCCTTGCTGAAGGAGTGTTGCATGGAGTGTAATCAAACCCCCACTTGGTGAAGGGACCAACTGTGATGACAGGAAACATGGGAGCGGGATGTGCCCTCATCTTCTGAGAGAAGATCTAGCATGGGTGGCACTTCTTGACCGATTCGATACAATCTTTGATAAGTTTCGGCCAGAAGTAACCTGCTCATAGAATATTTTGGGTTGTTGCCAACCCAGAAAAATGACCGCCACAGGCTCCGGTATGGAAATCGTTAAGCACGATAACTTCTTCTTCGTGAGTGAGACATCGACACAGGATGCAGTCTACACCTCTCCGATACAATGTATCATCGAGTATGAGATAATTCTTAGCCTGATGGCGTATGTGTCGACGCTCATCACAAGAAGCAGAGGTGGGGCACTTCAAAGTATGGAGATAGATAAGTATATCTCCATACCAGGGATCCGAAGAGGTGATCAAAAACATATCTCCTCTGATAGGTGATTCTTCGGGCACAAAATCGCCTGACTCAACCGGAAGTTTCGAAATAAGTTCTGCGAAGACCAGTGAATTTTTGGATTTCGCTGAAATGAAATCTAAGTCAAACTCCTGGAGGATGAATATCCATCTACTGATATTTCCGCCTATTACCCATCGTGTCAACATGTACTAGAATGGATTCACGACAGTAATGATGGTGGTCTTGCAAAACATAACATAATGACGAAATCATTGAACAACATGAACTGCTGGAAACACAAGTTTTTTGATATGAGAATAATTGAGTTTTGGTCCTACGAGGCCTCGACTCAGGTGATAAATCAAATATTTTGAGAATAGGTCATCCTCCTGAACTAAGACCATGTTGGTGGTTGACTCTGTTGCAGCCAGGTATAATAAGAAATCTTTGTTATAGTTAGGTGGCCAAAGTAGAGGGGCAGTCGTGAGGGCATGTTTCAACGCATCGAAAGAGCATTGGGAGACATCGTCCCAATGAAAAGGAACATCTTTCTTCAGTAAGCACATAAATCCCTTTGTGATCTCGGCATAGTTGGCGATGAAACGTCTTAAAAAGTTTTCCTTTCCCTGTAGACTCTGAAGTTGAAGGATTGTGCATGGGGGGGGGGCAACTGAATTATTGAGAGGATCGACCATGATCCCTGTTGTTGATACTATGAAACCTAACAAATGTCCTGATGTTGTGCAAAAGCTGCACTTGTTTGGATTCAAGCGAATTCAAAAGTAGCGACAACACTCAAAGATAAGTCGGAGGTGTGTGGGATGATCCTTTCTCTTGTGAGATCGAGATGCTAAATCATCTAAATAGGCCTCGACTATATGCTTGAGGTCATGGAAAGAAAAATCCATGGCCTGCTGAAAGGTCACTCCAGCATTTTTGAGACCAAAAGGCATCTTACGATACGCGATTGTACCCCATGGACAAATGAAAGTTGTTTTGTCTTGGTCTTTGGGTTTGATTTGTATTTGGTTATATTCTGAAAAACTGTCCATGAAAGAGAAGGCCTCGCAACCTGCACATTCATCAATTATCTGGTCGATGAATGGTGTGGGAAAGTTTTCTTTGGGATAGGCCTTGTTCAAATCACGGAAGTCTGTACATACGCGAATTGTGCCTTGTTTTTTATTAACCAACACTGGGTTTGACACCCATTGGGTCAAATGGATAAGATAGATAAAATCGACTTTTAGCAGTTTCTCAACTTCAACCTTAATGGTTGTTGCTTTCCTGGGGTTAACTGGATGAGGCTTCTGCCAGACAGGCTTGGCATCTAGATAAGTTGTGATTTCATGTTCGACTATTTTTGGATCGATGCCTGGCATTTCCTTGTAAGACCAGGAAAAAACGTCACACAATTATTTAAATAGATCTGTATAGATTTGAATCTCTCCGGGGGAGCAGTCAGCTCCTACGAAAACATTTTCCACGATGCCATGAGTTCTGAAGATATTGATCGGTATGGTTTCAACGATGGTTGCCATATTACCCTCAGCATAGACCTCGTGTATAGCTAAGGGATTAATAGGACAAGACCTATCTCCAGTCATAGTCAAGGTGAATTCTCCGGCCTTGATTTTTCTTAACTCTAGGAGAAAGTATGATATATGATGAAGATCATTCCAGGGCTTGTCTGGACTAGTCATTGCTTCAATTATTTCTTCGTTAGAGGGAAAGACTAAGTCTAATGAATCGGTGTAAGCGAGAGGACCTTGAGCCCAAATAGGCTCTAGAAGCGGATCAAACTCTTATGCAGGAGTTGGATCTGGGTTGGCTGAAGCATGTTGGACTAAAGAGTATACTACTTCAGCTACAGACAAGGGCATGGACATGCCCTGGTGCCCTGCCCCCTCCATTGTGGCCGATGGGGAAGGGAGTATCCACGGATCGGTGAAGTAATTCGTGCAAAATGACGAAACTTGGAAAGTATCAACCTTATGGTGGTCAGATATGAACTTGACATCTCCTTGAGGGGGTGGGTAATTGAAGGCACCCATCAAAGATGGGCACAAACCAACCCCTACGTTGACTACACCTGGTTGAGGATTATTAATCATCGGGACCGTAGACACCCCCAATGAAGGGTCAGGTCTGGAGAAAGACAATTGATCAATGGTCACAATCTGGTCCTCGTGTGGAAACAACAAGACCTGGAAAATTGTAGAAACCACTGCTTGCATGGCATAAGTCAAACTCCTTCCTAACAAGAGATTGTAGTCGAGGGACGCGTTGACTACTTCTACCTTGACGCACATGGTCTTCCCTCCCAATTGAACGAGGAAAGAGGGAATGATACCATGTGGTCAAAACGAACGACCGTCGAAAGCAGTGAGAAGAGTAAGCGACAGAGACAAAACGGACTGGCCAATGACCTTCCAACATGCCAATGACATAATGCATGTCAAGGTGCCCTCATCAACCACTGTGTGGAAAATATTTTGAGTAAACGTTTTCATGGGGTGTGCCACTACTATCTGAAATGCTACGTGGTAAGGCAGATGAGGTTTTAATTCAGTTGTATCTAGCATGATGGTACCCGGATTACAAGTCTCGGTAGATCCTAAAGCGGTTAACAAAGATTTCCTTTGAGAAGGGCAGCTTTGGAGGACCTCCAAAGCAAACATCGCACACGGGGTTTGAGACAAATCCTCCACCACAGAATATTTTTGGGTGGCCCTTGCATTTGGGTTGTGAGAATCTTTTTTTAGGGTTGTGAGAATCTTTTTTTAACATGCCTTTTGGGATGTGTGTCATCATTTCGCCCAAAGTCTTCTCAATCTGTAGAGGAAGAGATGGGAGTTCAACTTCTTTGCCCTTTTCAAAAGTGCTTGGGTTACTGTAGTCATGTGCTCTAGTTGATATAAAAGAATCACCCTTCATGATATATACATTTGTGGATGCAGGATTATTCGAAGACGGAGAGGGTCCTTGACTGCCCACTTCCACGCTTGTAGAGGCTTGGGTTAGGTTTTGCGCATGCTGAAATGGATTGGTTAACACACAAGGTTGTTGTTGTGTCAAAAACTTTTGGGCCTTTGCAAGACGGGGACATAGGTGGGTCAGGTGTTCTTCTGTGCATAGGTTGCACAGATACCTCGCCTTCCATTTCTTAGTGTTTCCCCCGCCAGCATTATCAGTGGGTTTCTTATCCCCCTTACCCTTATTTCATTGTTTTCTCTTTCCTTTAGGCTGTTGGGTGGCCTTTGGATTTTCCGATTGTGCTGTGTGTGCATCCAACATTTTAGTAGGGGGAGCAACCAAAATGGTATTTTGGTTGGCCGTTGTGTGTTGTATAGACAATTGTTGCAATTGGTTCGTCAGTTGCTCAGCGGTCTTTGTTTGTGCTGAACCAACAATACCATCAGCATGTGGTCCAACTCTCTGTCTGGTTTTATCAATTATTGAGCATGGCACATCTGGAAAGAATTCGTATAATAAACCGAACTGAGAATAGATGAGCTCAAGTTGTTGAGCTCTCATGATGGCGTCTTCTTCAGAAAACAGTCTTGATGTCGCAACGTCTTTGGATAACTATGGGACCAAAGACTTAAGGAACCACTAGAGCAATAATGTTGGTGGGACTGGTACCTTAATTAAACTCTTCCGGCATCTCCATTCTCGGATGTGATCAGAGATATGGTCCTCTTTTGTCTATGCGAAATTGGCCAGCAATTATGTGCCAGCGTCGTATCTCACAGGTAATTGGAAATGGTTTAGGAACGCCATTGCCAATTTGCTGAAGGAAGAGTATCTTGAGTAGTCACGCTCAATGTACCATTTCACGGCACTCCCAATGAGAGTACGTTGAAACAATCGCAACTTCACGGAGTCCTCTTTCAACGAGTTAGATGAGCACCAAAGGTGGAAGGTAGTCACATGATTTCTTGGATCTTCATTCGGCTTGGCTTCGAACTTTGGTATGTCTGAAGGTAACTTCGTCAGCATAGGGGTCCAATGCGGATAGTGACAGATAGGGTCATTCAACAACCTTATCAAGTCTGGCAAATGTAAAGTTGCCAGGAAAGGTAGTTTGGGTTGTTGGTGATAACCTGGGAAAAAGGGACTTGGAGTTTGACTGGCACCAGGTTGCCAGGAAAAGTTTGTCTGTAGGGTTGGGTTATGGTAAAAACCATGGCAATGACCAGCGTATGGATTCTGTGTGTGAGGAGACATCATCGGATGATTCCCAAAATAGGACGTAGATGGATGGGCATGCATTACATTCATAGGACTTTGGGAATGGTTGCCCCATGTCGATCCCATGGGGATAGGCATAGTACCTTGTCTGGGGTTCCATTGACTGTGGAAAGAATTGCCCCAGATCGGCATTCCTGACGAGGGAATGGATCCCTGCCAAGAATTCCAAGGCCCTGATGCGGAAGAAGTTCCTAGGTTTGCCCCTTGTGCAGGAATAGTACCCTGCATAGGAATAGGTTGTCCGAAATCGGGGTTGCCCTTAGTTGGGAAAGCAGCTGACGAGAAGGCGTTGTTACCAAATGCACCGAACAAAGAAAATGATGTCAAACCTACCAACATATTATGCGAAGGCAGTCTTTGAATCCCTGCTCCAAATAAACTATGGTGTGCAGGTGGCTCGGCGGATTGCTGATGTGTGCCACCGAGCGAAGGGGACGAAGGAGGTATATGACCTCCCCCGTAATGGAAAGCGTTAAAAGGAGATGAAGTGCCCCCCATGTGACCTTGCAAAGGAGCGTTAGAGATCCCTGCTCCCAGACCTAAAGTTTGTGAAGTGGAGTAGGAAAGTACAGGACTTGTACCTGAGCTAGTCATCCCATATGAGAACGGAGGGCCTATCGCGCTTGGTAGAAAAGGGGTTGTGGCTATCACCATAGACACGATTGGACCACTATGCGAGGTAGAGGTGGTCGAGACCATGGTGGCTCAGACCGATGACGGTGGGTTAGGAGGTGGAAAGTCTCCTGTGGTGACAACCATAGTGGGAATTGAAGAATTCCCACAGGGAGTGAAAACATTTGTTTCCATTGCTGTGTGCGACACTTTCTGGCACTCGTAAGGGTGAATCTGTATGATGATGGGTGCCAAAAGATCAGTGGTTGGAGTTTCAGGTGGACCAAGAGCTTTCTCTCCAAAGTCTAAAACGGTCGTTTCCTCCAGATTTTGGTCAGGCACAATTTCTTATGACCCGGTCGCTTCAAAAGACCCTTGTTGGTCTAGCTTTCGCCTTAGTGGTGGCGAGGGTGGCTCCAGTGTAACCGGTGATAGGCCCAGAAGCCTTCATGACCGAAGGAGCTCGTGATCCTCCACTATGTGGGAAGATCAAAGACACTCTAGAGCTGTTTATTCGTTCAAAAAACAACACACACTAAAAATTCCCTACAAGATAACACAAGCAAACACTAAACTAATTGGAAGAACAGTTACAACAACCAACACTAGAGAAACTTACCAATGCAAGTGCAACTCAAACATGGAAGCACCCTCCAGGTATACTCTGCAAATCATGTTCCGATGTCTGTCCTAGGTACCGCGATATACCCCCGCAGTCACCTGTGCATGTCCCTAAAAAGATAGGCAACTAGGTTGCCAGCGCGTGAATAATCACCAGGCGGGTACAGTCAAAAGTTGGGTAGACCACAATGATCAAGGTATCGAGCCTAAAACTTGTCAAGGGTATCGAAAGCAAGTGGTCTGGAAGACCACTGAGGACCTCGAATGGATTCGAGACCCACGAAGCTCCGTGGCAAATTCAATCGACGGAATCCTAAGACAAGCCCTCTATATGTGTTCTCCACTACGATTGGTCCAGCTTTGGAGGGGTTATCTCCACTACCTTCCCGCATGCAACCTCGTGTTTATCCCCTGTGTTGGAGGGGGGTCCTGGGTAACTTTCACGATACTGGACTTTGACACTCCCTAACTCAGACTCTAATGTTTGATTTTAATGGCCTTGAAGAGTTTCCTCTCCAACCTAATTCAAGGCTCTAACCGTAAACTAGTTGGTTGACCCTACAAACATTAAAAGTCTAATGAATTTTAGATTTAGTGTTAATTTTTATGGCTTGTCTTAAGTCAAAGGTTATGAAAGTGAAACTAGTGATGTTTGAAAGATGAAAGCAAAATAAATAGAAAGCTAGAAACAAAAACCTTTACTTCACTTAACTCTTAAACAACTTTTCAAACTTAAAATTTTTTCTAAGATCTTTGAATAGAAAACTCAAAACAAGACATCACTCGACCACGAGCTACTTATGATCTAAGTAAATTGTCAAGAACTTATGAAAGAAAAGACTTTTCCCTGGTTACTAATGAAAAACAACACTTTTTAACCAACAAAGAAATAATATATATATTTTTTTATTTGAATGTTCACCAAGCAAAAAGGAAAAATACCAACAAGTCAAAACCAAGAAAACTTTTTGGCCTAAGCACGGATCGCAAAGAGTCACTTTTAAAAAATCACACACAAGAAAATTAAAATTGGACTCTCACACTTGTCTAAAAACCCTATAACAGAAAATTTTTGAGGAAAACTTCTAAATGAAAAAAGAAATCTATTGTTGTGATCAAACCTAAGTTACTGACCACTATGACAAAGACCCAAACCTGAGAGGTATAATTCTTGTCAAAAGAAAGGATGACTACCTTACCGTCAACAAAAATTATCTCCACAGGCACACTGCTGACAGTTCCACAACAAGTGTGTGCACGCAAGCTGTGTAAAGTCAGAGAGCGTGCACACGTGTGCTGGCCTTATACAGGCTGCGTGTATATCTGAAACTCTGAAAAAAATAAAAATCCAAGCAAGCCAGCCCAGACAGAGACTACTGGTACTGAGAACCAGAATCTCTTGAATACTCAGACACTTACTTTAAACAGAAAAAGAAAACAATTCAAGGAAAACTTCATAGAACAAACCAGTCTGAGGTGAAACCTAAGCTATAGACTGCAAACAACAAAGACTAGAAAGAGTTCCAGAAAACCCTTGAGAAGGACTAATTCTGACAGGGGAGAGGATGATTGCCTCTTTAAAATAAATTTTCTGGAATCATACACGTGACTGCCACCTCCTCAGCTAGCGTGTACATGCGGGCTGTGAGAATGCACGGCGCGGGTACATGCGTGCAGACCTTATACAGGCCACATGTAACTCTGTGGGTCTTGGAAAAAAAATTACAGTCAAGCAAAGAAACAGAGATAACTAGTATGGAAGACCATAATATTTGTTAGCTCAGACTTTTGCAGAAACTTTTAAAAACAGGAAAATGAAACCAGTTCTTAAAAATACCCAAAAATATCCCCAGGAACCCTAGAGATGTCCCCAGTATGGTCACCAATTCTGTTGTGAGTGGGAAATCCCTCTACGGAATAACACTTAGGGTTAAATTATGCATGTAGAAAATACCTAAAGATTTCTACTTTCTACCATCGTCCCAGACATAATCCCCATTATTCTTAAGCAAATACATAGTTAAGAAGATCGAGTGAGCATACCTTATTTCGGGCATTTGATGTAGATCCTTCCTCATGCTTGATCACTTCTTGATTTCATCTCTCCACCCAAGGCTAACCTGCATTCACACAAAACAAACAACAAACTCCACATGCATTCGATATATAGATTAATGGGTTAGAGATTCAATAAACAAGTATGCAATAAACCATGAAAACTTCATATGGTGGGATGGGAAAATTATTTATTTATTATTAACTTCAACAAATCAACTTACAATGATGAAGTCGGCTGCTGCTCCACGAACCTA
>JASDQU010025048.1:17551-28072 GCA_032191745.1 Picea mariana
CTATTGACGAGTTTTCCTGAGTGTGCAGAACATTTGACATGTAATGGATGTTGATGGCATCGATGGACTTCCTCGGTCTCCAGATTGAGTCAGGGAGTGAAATGTATTTTGATTGAGTATTTCATTTATGCACTTGTGACATATCATTGATTACAATATGATTTATGTATATGGATTATTGACATGGGTTTTATCAGTGGATGCAGGCTTGATAATGGTTGTTAATCTGACTCACATAAGGAGTAGAGAGGCCATGCACAGAAACCACACATTGAAGGACAGGGGTAGTAGTGTCCTTGTCACGACCAGCTAGCACTCTCGTCGTGACTTGAATGGTAGGTTAATGATTACCTAGTTCGATAGGTCCAGGATGTCATGAGGGAAGACTGAGACAATCACCCACAAAGACTGCTAAAGAGCATGTAATAAGGCATATTCCTTAGTCCTTAGAATCCCTTAGTTTCCAAGTGGAGTGTTGACTCCAAGGGTTGGAAAAACGGCCAAAACCAGTCAAAAACTAGTGGCACCCTTGGAGCACGAAGGTGCATCTTGAAGGGAACGTTGCATAATTAAAAACTTGAGTTAATAAATCTAGGTGGCATAGAAAACTTTTAAATGATTAGACCTTGTTGGATTACAATAATTAATTAAACAGTGAATTTATTAATTATAAAGCCCAATAAAATTCTAAGCGTGAGTCTAAAACTAAGTCTAACTCTAAATTTAACTAAGGGACTAACTAAATTATGACATAAGTTAAAATATTGGAGAATAACAAAACTCTAGGATAAAGGGGAATACAATCTAAAGATTGGATAAATTGCCTATGTGTGCATGAAAATAATAAAAGAGAATTTTAAAATAGAAAGAAATAAATCAGAAGAGAATAGGTGTACACGTAGAATAGTATCTAGAGTCAAGATACCACTAATCTAACAAGAAGAAGACTCGTATTCCAACTCTAACTAAGATATACTTAGGATACACTCAGTAAATGAGAATTTGAGGAACAAAGGGACAACTAAGAGCGAAAATAGGAACACATTTGAGAATGTGAGGAAAATTGAATTACCACTAATCTAACAAGAAGAAGACTCATATTCCAATTCTAACTAAGATATACTTATGAGACACTCATTAAATGAGAATTTGGAGAACAAAGGGACAACTAAGAGCAAAAATAGGAACACATTGGAGAATGTGACGGAAATTGATTTTTTAAATAAAATACAAATGGTAATTAATTGTGCAACTTGGGGAGAGTGTGACAAGTGTGTGGATGAATAATCATAATTAATTTAATCTAAAAAAAAAAAATTGTTGACAAGGACATGTGTCAATGAGAAAATTTCTATAAAACAAATGGTGAAGAAGGAAAATGACTCTCAATGATTCTTCGTAAGGTTATGCAATTATTGGGGACTGCTTTTTACTTGTGAGAGTTGGGATACCAAGATTGAAGAAAGAGTGGAAGCTCTACCTTGCAAGAAAAACTTGGAGCTACTATTTTTGGTTTATTGTGTGTGGTCCCTTTTCGGCTCGGGGGGCTGAGGTACCAGTGAAGTATTGGGCTTAGCAAGCGAGGGGAAAGAAAAAGGAATTACACAAGTTGATCAACCTCAATACCTACAATCCTTGATTACGGTAAATTTTTAACATGTAATGTTTAATTAGAAATGACGGAATATATATCAAATTAGTATGGACGATTAATCTTGTATTTAAAGAGTAATCACTGTAAAAGTTTATATAATCCTTGTATAATTGATTACTCATGCTGGATGTTGGATTTTTTGTTAGTCTTACAAGCATTTCCATTGTTGTTTTATTGAACTAATACAAAATTTTATTTAAATTTTATGTAGTTTTCTTAGGTTCCATTTTGTTTAGGGATGCTTTAAATAAATATATCTTATAGGAATTTATTGTTTTGAATTTATATGAAATTGTATACCCATTGTGTGGATAGATTATTCTTGTATCATGAAAATATAAATGCCCGTAAATTCTTAAAATTTCACCTCTGAAATAGAATGGTTAAACACCTGTGTGTTGCAAGGATTAGAGTAAAAGTTATAGATAGTTACTAAATGTTAAAATTCCATCTGTGTGCGCAATACTTAGATTATGTTAAGTAAAAAAACAAAAATGTTTATGTTACGAAATCCTCTCCATTAACCCAACAAGTAATATATTTTGATCTTGTAAAATCTACACGGTCTGCATACTATAGTTGCTCTGGCTGTTACCAGTTCTGATATATTTATCTTTACGTTTCTCTAAAAAAATAAAAAACAAAAACTCATGCATTAAAATTATGTATTTTTCTTACTATGTCATATAAAAGTATTAAATTTTCTCAAAAGTTGTCCAGATTCAATGGGAGATTTACCAGCGCAAAATGGTGTCTACATTCTAGCTTTATTTTCGAGTCTTCTTGCAATTTCGTGGCTTGTTTCAAATTTGAGTGATTTGTTGCTTCATTAAGCTGTTATATTCGACCATCAGGAAGATTCTGGCAATTCTCCGAGAATGAACAATGACTAAGAGAAAATAAAATATGAGGTGATAAAAAGGCAAATCAAGACGACACTTAAGGCGATCTACTGAACATAATGAATTTGGTTTGCGTAGCCCTCAATCCATCGTTCATATCGGTTTACCAATGATATGATGCTTGTTGAAATATTGTAATCGTTTTAATCAGATTCCTTACCCTAAGAATGCGGATGTGTCTAGATTTATACCTTGTGAAAATTTTAATGTCGCAGAAAAAATCACTTGGGTACATCTGAGCATTGAAATCTCAATCGGTGCCTAATGATGGAGCTCGTATACTTCAATAATCACTATTGGTTAACACTGCCATGACTAGGTTAGTAGATACGACGTGGAGAGAAGAGTTAAAACAATTACTATCTCGGTAATTAAGCAGTGCACTGCGCTTACCGTGTCTTTATGAAGTCGGGTATACGAAACTGTGGCGACATATGGTGCACTCATGATTTTTACGTGGAGTTTCACTGTTGTTTAGGATCGCAACTGTCGTTAACCTTAGTTTGACTGAGAATTGCAAATCTCGTAACCATCAGAAAATGTGTTAAGACCTTGACAAAAACACTTTGTTCGTATTCTGGCTATATATTGATAGGTTGAATCTTAAAACACTGGTGTATGGCCATTATTTTTGTTAGTGGATAGATACCTTGCCAACGAAGACTATTACTTTCGTATTTCAATAACTGTTTGTGCTATGTTTTAAGATTACATTTATACTTTGGATGTTTGTGAAGAATATATATGATTATATACTTAATAAATATTATATATATTGTATAAGTACATAATACAATTATAAGATGTATTGTTCCATGATTAGCCCCATGGAAGAATATGTAACACCTCCACATATTATCCACGGGACATATTGTCTACTTCCCATGTGTTCTCTAACTATGATTACAAACCCCCTAATATGTACTTGGGGTTAGACCTCCTCTGGCGTGGATACTATGTCCATGGAACAATATGTGACACCTATGATAGTATCCACGCTAGAGGGGTCTACCTACGATAGTATCCATGCCTGAGGGGTCCCCTAGGTAGAATAATAGACCACTCAGCAGGAGCAGGTTGTTGTGGGAGATGTTGTAGGTATGATGAGATCGTTTCAAAGGATGTTAGAGGCATTGATCAACCGCCTAGACCGAGATAAGGGAAGACTCTATGTGCCCAATGAGGGTTCACAACGTGCTCCAACTCGTAGTAGTATACATAAACAAATTGAGAAGGTGAAGTTTTCTGAGTTTTGGAGTGCCTCAGATGGCTTCACCGCTGAGGCATGGTTGGAGAACAGGGAGATATGCTTCACACTTCATGATTACACCTTGAACATGAATTTTCACATGGAGGTCTTTCAATTGAAGGAGAGTGATATTTTATGGCGGAAGACACTCCTAATTCAACTAAACATGGTCCTCGAAGACGTGTCATGGTATTTGTTCGAGTAAGGGTTCCGGGAGAGGTACTTGTTTGAGGAATTCATTGAGCACCAACTTAGTGAATTCAACGCCTTATGACAGGGTGGTCGTACGATGCCAGAGTATGAGGCCAAATTTATGGAGCTACTTAGGTATGCTCCACATTTGAACACGAAGAAGTTAAAGTTCAACAAGTTTGTGTTCAGACTTAACTTCAACATTTGTACGAAGGTGAGGATCCTAACACCTCAAATGTTGCACGATGCAATTCAGAAGGCCCTCATATCTAAGGAAGAGATGAACAATAGGGGTCATGGCATGACGCCTTCTAGATCGACTGGACAGATGTCATGAGGAGTGCAACAACATCAAACACCAACCATACAGACTTCAGGGAATTGAGATACTGCAAGAGGATGTATGTTCATGACACCAGAGTGACAAACTCCTCAGTAGATGATTCCTTATAGAGGAACAGAAAAACAGTAGCAGCATTGTCCACAACAACACCAACAATTTAGTCCTGTTCAACAGAACAAACCAGGATCACAGACTATTAGCCCAACAACTTCTACTTCAGGGACCAAGACCACTGGACCAAAGACTGGATGTTGTACATGTGCAGAGCCACATTACCAGTGAGATTGTCCAATTGAGAAGGCCAGAGTAGATGGATCATCAAGAACCACTACAGTTGGAGATTTGGGCAAGGCTCACAAGATACATGCAACAGTGAACAACCGCCAAGTCAAGTACCAATCCACTGTGCTCGAAATGTCAGTTACAATCGTCAATTTATTTTTTAGCATTTTGATAGATCCAAGTGCTACAGAGAGATCTATCTCTAGTGCAGTGATAAAGAGAATTAAAGTAGTGGTAGTCTAGTAGGACGAGTTCAGATACGTAGAAATGGAATTAGGTGCGAAACAGATGGTTGGAGGAAAGATTACGGGTTGTTGCATTAACTTGGGCGATTTTGTAACGAAGGACAACCTATATGTCATGATTTTAGGATCTTATGACATATTTATTGTTATGGATTGTTTGGAATCACATGATGCAATACTTAAATATAATACGAAACGATTAAGTTTGAAAGATCATTTGGGACAGAGTAGAGTGATTGTAGGAAGGAACCAGGGGGTGTCCTTGAGATTTACTTCTTCTCTATAACTACATAAGAGTATGCACAAGGGGTGCAAGATTTATGCAATCTTAGCGCTAAAGAAAAAGGGTGATGCGGAAGAATTAGAAAACCTTCCTGTTGTGAAAGAGTTTGCAGATGTGTTTCCATAAGAGTTACAAGGTTTACCGCTCGAAAGAGACTAGAAGTTTACAATAGACTTGAAGCCTGTAATTGAGCCAACACCGATAACATCATATCGGATGTCAACGCCTGAATTGAAAGAGTTGAAAATGAAATTGAAGGAATTGTTGGATTTGGGACATATACATCCAAGTGTGTCGCATTGGGGCACACCAATTATTTTTGTGAGAAAGAAGAATCGATCGTGGAGACATTGTATTGACTATCGTCAATTGAAGAAAACGACGATCAAGAACCAATATTCATTACCCATAAGAGATGTTTTTTTTACTAGATGAAGGGAGCGACAATGTTTTCGAAGATTGATTTGAGATCAGGATATCACCAATTACGAATTAAAGAATAAGATATCCCTAAGACTGCATTTAAGACGCGTTTCAGACACTATGAGTTTATAGTTTTACCATTAGGATTGACGAACGCCCCGGGGGTATTCATGAGTTTAATGAATGGGGTGTTCCGTGAATACTTGAACAATTTTTTCAAGTATTTATTCATGACATAATGATTTATTCTCAGAAAAAAGAATATCATGACGAACATTCAAGATTGGTCCTAAAGTGTCTACGAGAAAAAAATTGTACAGGGAACTATTGAAATGTTCTTTTTACCAATCAAAGATTCATTAATTGGGACATATCATATCTGGTGAAGGTATTGTTGTGGATCCAACGAAAGTAGAGGCTAGTATGGAATGGCCAGTACCAAAAATGTACAAGTAGTACACAAATTTATGGGTTTAGAAGGATATTACAGATGATTCGTTGAAGGTTTTTCGCAGATAACAAATCTTATTACAGAATTGCAAAAGAAAAACAAGAAGTTCATTTGCACAGAGAAATGCATGGAATAATTTCAAAATATTAAAGAATTGTTAGTGACTGCACCAATACTGAAGCTCCTGGACATGGACAAGGAATTTGTGGTATGCACAAATGCATCCAAGGAAGCCTTAGGTGGAGTTTTGATGCAAGATGGTCAAGTGATTGCTTACATTTCAAGGAAATTGTGAAGGCATGAAGAGAACTATGAAAAACAAGACTTGGAATTATTAGCAATTGTATATGCCTTGAGATTTTGGAGACATTATCTCATTAGACCAAAATTCAAATTAAAGACAGATCACTTTGGATTGGAACATATATTTACACAGAGTGACTTGAATGCATGACAAAGGAATTGGTAAGAATTACTTAGCAAATACAACATTGATATTACTTACATTAAAGAAACAATGAATAGAGTGGAATATGTGTTGATTCAGAGACCACACATATTCTCAACAATACCTCTTAAGATGAATCTTTGAGAAAAGATTCTAACTTTATAGACTGACGATGACTGGTATAAAGAAGTTAAGGATAATATTGGATGAAATACCATGATGGAACCGAAGTTTGAAGGTTATTCATTAGACAACGATGGATTGTCGATATTTAACAAAAGAATTTACGTACTTCCTAATGACGAATTAAGAAGTTTGATATTAAGTGAAGTGCATCGAGCAATGAACATTTCTCATCTAGGAGTCACGGAGATGAAGGAAAACCTTAATCCTTTATTCTTCTGGAAGGGAATGAAAGTAGACATAGTTAATTATGTGGTGAGATGTCTAGAATGTCAGCAAGTGAAGGATGAACATAAATATCCAACAAGATTCTTACAACCACACATTATTCTAGAATCGAAATGGGAGGACATTTTGATGGAATTTATTATTGGATTGCCACCGACAGCAAGGAGGCATGATTCGATTTTCATGGTAGTGGAAGATCTGACGAAGAGTGCACACTTTATCCCAGTATGTATGGCATATTAGGCACTAGACATAGCAAGAGTATTTTTCAGAGAGATTGTGATATTACATGGAGTACCAAGAAGGATCATATCTGATCGAGGATTGATGTTTAGATGACGGTTTTGGACTAGTTTCCAAGAGCTTTGAGAACACAGTTGAATTTCAATACAACATATCACCCTAATATAAACAGACAAATAGAGAGAATGAACCAGATTTTGGAGGATATGTTGTGTATGTATGTAATGGACCAACATAAACAT
This sequence comes from Picea mariana, assembly GCA_032191745.1. Lineage (NCBI taxonomy): Eukaryota > Viridiplantae > Streptophyta > Pinopsida > Pinales > Pinaceae > Picea > Picea mariana. The sequence goes on from JASDQU010025048.1 coordinate 24,920, forward strand.
TGGTAATATTTCTTTCCACTATTAGAGTTTCCATACAAAAACAACTATAAAATTACGATTAAGATGGCACCATTTGAGTTTCTCTCCGGACGATCGTGTTAGACATCGTTGAGTTGGGATTGACTTGAGGACAATGTCTTGGTAGGAACATAAGTGATTGAAGAAATGTAAGAATAGATGCAATCAATAAGAAAAGGGATTAAATAAGTCCAATATTGACTGAGAAGTTATGTTGATGTGCATTGCATTGACCACAGTTATGAAGTTGGCGACAGAGTCTTCTTGCAGGTAAAACCACACAAGAGTTCAATCAAGTTTTAAAAGGGTGTTAAACTCTCTCCTAGGTTTGTGGGACCTTTTGAGTTTGTGGAAAAGAAAGGACCCATTTCTTATCGACTAGCCTTGCTTGATTCTTTGAGGTGTATGCACGATGTATTTCATGTATCTATTTTGAGACATTATATTAGTGATCCTTCACATGTCATTGACATGAGTTATTTGTAGGTGTCAGATGAGGGTGCTTGCATGGAATATCCAATTCACATTATAGACTATCGCGTTCAACAACTATGACATAGAATAGTCGATCAGTTCAAGGTCCAGTGAGACAACTATAGTCCACACTCGACTACCTGGGAGGATCCATATGAGATGCACCAAAAATTTCCTTACTTGTTTGATAAATTAGACATATATATCTATGCCAGATACATTTATTTACTTGCGTTTATATACTATACAAACTTTGGGACGAAGTTTAAAAGAAGAGGGCGTGTATGTAACATCTCGGTCTGTTGAGCACACTTTTACTGACTTATTCTTTGAGGACACTTGTGTGTAAGTGATCCGGTTATGGTACATTGTGATTTCACTTCCATTATATATTATACATAATGATGATGATGTCTTGTGACTTATTGTTATTTGATGTACATATATTGGAAGATTCTATTGACGAGTTTTATTGAGTGTGTAGGACACATGACAGGTTATGGATGATGATAGCATTTTGTAGGACACATGATAGGTTATGGATGATGATGGAATCGATTGACTTCCTTGGACTCTGGATTGAGACAAGGAGTGAATTGTATTTTGATTAAGTATTTCATTTAAGTACTTGTGACATATGATTGATTATAGTATTATTTATATATATGGATTATTGACATGGGTTTTATCATTGGATGCAAGACTGATGATGCTTGCTAATCTAACTCACATAAGTCGTAGAGGGGCCATGCACATAAACCATAAATTGAGCGAGAGGTGTGGCAACGTCCCTGTCACATCTTACTACCACTCCCACCATGGCTCAAATGGTAGGTTAACAATTACCTAGTTCGAGAGGTCCACAATGTCATGAGGGTAGACTAAGACGCTCGCTCACGAAGAATTATAAGGAGCGTGCAATAAGGCGGAGTCCTTATTCCTTAAAAGCCCTTAGTCTCTCACAAGGTCAACTAAGTGGAGTGTTAACTCCAAGAGTTGGATGAACTTACAAAACCATTTAAAGGTGAGTGGCACCCTTGGAGCATAGAGGTGCGTCTTGAAGGGCACGTCGCATAATTAAAAGCTTGAGTCAATAAATCTAGGTGGCTTAGAAAACATTTAAATGATTAGACCTTGTTGGATTACAATAATTAACTAAACAGTGAATTTATTAATTATAAATCCCAATCAAATTCTAAGCCTAAGTCTAAAACTAAGCCTAAGTCTAAATTTAATTAAGGGACTAAATGAATTATGACATAAGTTAAAATATTGGAGAATAATAAAACTCTATGAAAAAGGGGAATAAAATCTAAAGATTGGATAAATTTCACATCTGTGCATGAAAATAATAAAAGAGATTTTTAAAATAGAAAGAAATAAAATATCCGAGAATAGGTGTACACATAGAATAATATATACAGTAAAGCGACCACTATTTTAACTAGAATAAGACTCTTATTCCAACTCTAACTAAGATCTAGTTAGGAGATACTCATTAAATGATAATTTGGGGAACAAAGGGACAACTAAGAGCAAAAATAGGAACACATTGGGGAATGTGAGGGAAATTGGATTTTTAAATAAAATAAAAATGGTAATTACTTGTACAACTTGAGGAGAGTGTGGCAAGTGTGTGAATGAATAATGATAATCAATTTGATATAAAAAGTTAATTATTTGTGCTTGAGGACACGTGTCAGTGAGGAAATTTCTATAAAACAAACGGTGAAGAAGGAAAATGGCTCTCAATGATTCTTGGTAAGGTTATGCTACCAAAATTATTGGGGATTGTGTTTTACTTGTGAGAGTTGGGATACCAACCTTGAAGAAAAAGTGAAATCTCTACCTCGTGAGGTAAGCTTGGAGCTTTTGTTTTTGGTTTCTTGTGTGTGGCCCCTTTGCGGCTCAGGGGGTTAAGGGGGAGGAAGAGTACCCCTAGCATTGGCTGGGAGGTATCAGTGAAGTATTGGGCTTAGCAAGCGAGGTGAAAGAAAAAGGCATTGCACAAGTTTCTCTAGATTCAAGATCAACCTCAATACCCACAATCCTTGGTTACGGTAAATTTATACATGTAATGTTTAATTAGAAATGATGGAATATATATCGAATTAGTATGGACGATTAATCTTGTATTGAAATAGTAATCACTGTAAACGTTTATAGAATCCTTGTATAATTGATTACTCCTAGTGATGTTGGATTTATGGTTATTCATACAAACATTTCCATTGTTGTTTGATTGAAATGATACAAAATTTCATTTAAATTTCATGCAGTTTTCTTAGCTTCCATTTTGTATAGCGATGCTTTAAATAAATATTTATTATAGGAATTTATTGTTTTGAATTTATCTCAAATTGTATACCCATTGTGTGGATAGAATATTCTGGGATCATGAAATATAAATTCCTATAAATTCTTAATATTTCACCTATGAAATAGAATGGTTAAATACCTACGCATTGCAAGGATTAGAGTAAAAGTTATAGATAGTTACTAAATGTTAAAATTCCTTGCATGTGTGCAATGCTTAGATTATGTTTAGTAAAGAAAAAAAACATTTATGTTACAAAATCCTCTCCATTAACCCAACAAGTAATATATTTTGATCTCGTAAAATATACACAATCTCTATACTACTGTTGCTCTGCTCGTTAC
>JASDQU010025050.1:4450-16598 GCA_032191745.1 Picea mariana
ATTTTTTTCTTTATGGTGATCTTATTCATCCTTTAAAAATCAACGCACAACCTTAAGATTCCATATTTCTTCTTTACAAAACAAATCGGGGCTCCCCAAGGTGACACACTTGGACGCATATAACGTTTTTTTTTAACTTTTGAAGTTGCATCTACAACTCCTTCAACCCTAGCGTTCCCATTATATAAGGTGTCTTGGACACTTGGGAAACTCCTTGATGCAGACCCCCGAACCCTCAGGCTGAGGTCGACGCAGGATCGTTCTAAATCTGCCTTCTTGAGTCTAATTGACTCTTTGGTTTTCCCCACAGGGAATCCCTTACACACTCGGTGGTGTATCCATAGGTCCTTATGAGTATGCCCTATGTGATCAACCACAAATCACCACTGAAGTCTCTCCATCTCAATAAGATCGAGCCCTTCGCCGAACTGGGACTTCGGGTTTTGTGATTTCGCGATCCCTGTTGTCGAGATTTCCTGTCTCTACAACCTCCAAAACCTGAAATGCCGAATTTCGATGCGTTCACAAAGGTTGGATTGCCAATGGGATTTTCACTTCATCGAAGTTTCGGACTTCGCGACTTTGCGAATATGGGTGCAAGGCTCCCAGTCCTTCGACCTCCAAAACCCCGAAACGGTCAACAAGGTTTGACTCCGCCTATTTGACGAAGACACGCCACCTGTCCATTCAAATTGTTTCTACCTCTGACGTGGAGTCTCACCACCTATCTCTCTTCCCGGATTTTGGGACCTGAACAAGCCTTCGACTACCATCCCCCTAACACTTCGAAATCCTGAATTCCGAAATCCTTCACTTAAAAATTTGTTTCATGATTCGGGAGTTAGAGTGATCATGGATTTTGGCTTATGCTCTAGACTTATGAACTATAAACCCTTGAAATGATCTGACAGTTCACAATAGATCATGATCAATGGTCCACATTGATTCATGATACCAAAGTGATAGGTTCATCTGCCCCTATACACCTTGCAGCTTTTATGGATCCTACAGTCCTCACAACTTCGCGAGTTCTCCACAGAGAATTTCAACCACTCGTTCCCTCCTTGACAGCTTCTACGAAATGAACCAGTGTTCTCCCACTGAGACTTAACTTATACGAGATGTTTTCAATAGTTGTCTCCCTTTGAGTACTTTCAAAGGTGTTGACCCTCCTGAGCTTTTTCTTGCAACTCAAGCCTCGAAGGGACTCCTACACGCACTCCTTGCGACAATCTTTCGAATACTTCAAGTATTTGATTCTTCGACTCTGTGCACCTTCTACAACAACAGTCCCTCAAATTTCAACCTTGGTTGATAAGTCTAAGGCCTTAAATAGCCTGCGCACACCTTGCACAGCTTCTGTGCTCCACCTGCACTTCTACTGGAATGAGAACAACAATATCTCTCCTGATCTTTCTGAGATAAAACTTAGAACCCTCCTCAATGCACACCTTGTGGATGCTTCACTGCACTCCTTACAGGAGCTTCTCTCACTCAGGAATAGAAACAATTGAAGCTCATTCTCTCTCTCTCTCACAGATTTCAAACATTCAATATGAAATCATACATACACATAGTATTAAAAAAAATGCATAATAGAGAGAATAAACGACCATGAACATACCATTCACCATGTATAAATAGAAAACATCATAACACCATGAAATCTGATTTAAAGCTTCATATATTAATTCAAAGCTCCTGTACATGGACATTTTCCTCTATAGCTCTCTCTGTAGCTCCCTTCTTCTATCCTGTGCTAATGTTAATGATGCAACTAACTCTATGATACAAAGGCGAGGGTGTCTATATCTGATTTTCCCTCCTGCTCTTCTAAACTATCTAATCTATATTTCAAATCTACCTACTTTCATTAACTGGGCTTAAATGCCTTTTACATTGACAGATGAGAGATAATTGTTCATGATCTTCTTACAACAGCCAGACATAAATGCAAGTATGCTTCTAGCTATTGCATTTATATCCACTTCTTGATCTTTCAAAACATTCCAAAACGTGAAAAATGTGCTGGCGCTTTTCCCAGCTGGCTTTCGTGTCCATGCTTGCTTGGCTGATGATCATGATCCTGCATCATACTCCCTCGCTTGAAAATTTTCATGAACTTCTGTTCATGAGCTTTTGCACGGTTTGTCCATGCTTCTGAATTTCTGCTTCATCTTCCCAACTGGCATCCTCAATTGGATGTCCCTTCCATTTGACCAAGTATTTGAAATACTCCTTCCTCCTGGTCCTTTTGCTAATCCTCTTGTCAATTATAATTTATACCTGTGGCTTTTCATCTACAGGCATCTGTTTTTTCCATTGGACTTCTTTCTGTTCCTCCTCTGCTCCTGCTTCTTTATTATTGTAAGGGTACAAATCCACAACATTGAATATTAGTGAAATTTCGATCCCATCGGGCAATTCAATCTCATATGCGTTTGCCCCAAATTTATTTACAACCTTGCACGACCCAATCTTTTTCATCTTCAGTTTGTTATATGTCCCCCTTGGGAACCTTTCCTTCCTTAGATGTGCAAGAATTAGATCACCAACTTCAAACTGATGTTCTCGCCTGTGTTGATCTACTCTGCACTTGTATTCTTGGCTCAAACTTTGCAATCGCTCCTTGACTCAGCTGTGAATATCCTTCATTGCTTCTACAAAATTCTCGGCACTAGCACTTCTGAATTCATTGTGCTCCGAATCATTCAATTCAAAAACTCCCCTTGGTTGCATTCCATATACAATTTGGAATGGATTCAACCCTGTGCTTATGTTGAGTGAATCATTGTAAGCAAATTCCGCCTGTGGTAGAATGTGATCCCATTGACTGTGGTGTTCAGTCACTAGGCTCCTTAGCAAATCTCCCAAGCTCTTGTTCACGACTTCTGCCTGCCCATCCATCTGAGGATGATACTTTGAGCTAAATGAAAAGCTTGTACTTAGATTCTTCCATAAATTCCTCCAGAAATKTCCCACGAACTTGGTATCTTGATCTGAAACAACACTCCTTGGCAAGCCGTGAAGTCTGACGACYTCTTTGAAAAACAGGCTCGCAATATGAGTTGCGTCGCTGGTTTTCTGGCATGGTATGAAATGTGCCATCTTTAAAAATCTGTCAACTACCACAAAGATTGAATCATATCCTCTTTGCATTCTTGGTAGTCCCAATATAAAATCCATGCTCATTKCATCCCACGGCCTTCCAGGTATGGGTAATGGCTGGTATAACCCCATGTTCTGCCTTTTTCCTTTTGTGTGCTGACAAATACTGCATCTGTCCACAAATTTATTAACATCTGTCCTCATCCCTAGCCAAAAATATGAGCCATTCAACTTTGAGAATGTCTTATCATGACCGAAGTGTTCGGCCAATCCTCCAATCTGTTTTTCCTTCAGCAAATTCTCCCTCATGGAGCATTTTGGAATACATAGCTGATTTCCCCTAAACAATAATCCATCCTAGATCATGTATTCAATCCATTGGGTTCTTTCCCTGAGAATTGGATTCTCAGACGCCTCATATGCTTCCTTAAAATCTAGATCATCTCTGTACATTTCTTTGAGGTTATCAAAACCCAAAGTTTTGACTCTGAATTCCTGCATAAGCAAATATTTCCTGCTCAAAGCATCAACAACTTTGTTAGCAGTTCTAGAAATACACTTAATCACAAAAGTAAAATTCTGCATGAATTCAACCCATTTAGCATGCTTTTGGTTCAAATTCTTTTGTTGATTCACGAATTGTAAAGCATGATTATCACTGTACAAAACAAACTCCTTGGGAACCAAATAATGCCTCCATTTCTTTAGCACTTGTATGACCACATAGAATTCCTTGTCATATGTGGAGTATTTAACCTTCGCTTCATTTAGTTTCTCACTGAAGTATGCGATCGGTCTATTGTCTTGGCTCAAAACCACTCCTATTGCAAATCCACTTGCATCACACTTGACCTGGAATGTCTTGCTGAAATCTGGCAAAACCAAAATTGGTTGCTCAGTGATCTTCTTCTTCAGTAGATTGAAACTCTTCTCTACTTCCTCTGTCCAGTGAAAATATTTGTGTCTTTTCTTCACCGTATCCATGATTAGTGTGCTAATCCCACTAAAATTTCGTATGAATTTCCTGTAGAAACTAGATTTACCATGGAATCTTCGAACTTCAAACACACTTTTTGGCAATGGCCAATTCTTAATCGCATTTACCTTTTTTGGGTACATCTTCAACTCATTTGTAGAGATAAAAAACCCAAATAAATGAGTTTTGTCTTCATAAATGATGATTTCTTCATATTTATCAGCAATTTCTCTTGTTGTAATCTCTTCATCACTGCGGCTAAATGCTTTAAGTGATTTGCTTCTGTCTTGCTGAAAATTAATATATCGTCAAGATATACAATGACGAATTTCCCAATGAAATCCTTTAGGACCTCATTCATCAATCTCATGAAAGTGTTGGGTTCATTCATTAAACCAAATGGCATGACAAGCCATTCATACAGCCCCTCATTTGTCTTGAATGTTGTCTTCCATTCATCACCTTCTCTCATGCGAATCTGATGATATCCTCTTTTCAAATCAATCTTTGAAAAAAATCTTGCTCCACTCAAGTAATCCATCAAGTCATCCATCCTTGGCAATGGAAATATGTATCTGATGGTAATCTTATTGATTTCCCTTGAATCGGTACACATTCTCTAGCCTCCATCTTTCTTTGGGCTGAGTATTGTTGTAACAACACATGGACTCAAGTTTTCTCGAATAAATCCCTTGTCCATTAAGTCCTGGACTTGTCTCTTGACTTCTTCATTCTCCTGCGGTGTCAATCTGTATGATTCCTTGTTTGGTAAACTAGCTCCAGGTATAAGATCAATGTGATGGATTATACTCATGATCGGTGGCAACGAACAAGGTAGTTCATCCACTACTATATCAGTGAACTCTTCCAGCAACTCATGTATTTTCTCTGGTAAATCATCTATCCTCGTACTGGTCAACACAATTCTGGGCTTCCTGACCAGAACAAATTGTGTGCCTTCCTTCTTCTTAACCTGTTTAAGAAGTTCCTTCCCACTCATAAGAAGTATAGTGTTGCTCACTTCGGGTTTTACTTCTTTGTCCTTAATCGGCAACAACATGTCCGTTCTCCCATTTTTCTCTAGGGTGTATGTTTTATTTCTCCCATCATGAATCACATTCCTGTCATATTTCCACTGTCTACCTAGCAATAGATGACAAACATCCATGGGAATGACATCACATAATATTTTATCCTTATATCCTCCTATTTTAAATTCAACTAAACATTGTTTAGTGACATTTACTTGGTGTCCTTTTGGTAGCCACGAAACTCTGTATGGGCTTGGATGTACGATGGTCTCCAACTCCAGCTTTTCTGCCATCTCTGTAGAAACGAGACTGTCTGTGCTACCGTTGTCCATAATGACTTTGCATACCCTGTATTTTGTTTTGCAAGCAGTCTGAAACAGACTGTTTCTTTGGGCTGGGTTGTCTGCCTCCTTCTCCGAATTCAAGAGAACTTTCCTCATCATCAAGGATCTTCTTCCCTCAGCATCTTTTGCCTCAACATTCCGTCCTTGAGCTTCGACAATGTGATTTTCACCACCATATTTCTTTCTATTTGGATACTCATAAGATTTATGTCCATTTTTCCCACAAACAAAACATTTCACTTCACCTCCTCGGCCTTTTCCTCTTCCTCTAGCTCGAGGAAAAGTATTTCTATCAGCATACTGCCCTCTCTATGAGCTTCCGCCTCTCTCATGTTGAGTTTGAGGTTTCTTCCCTTCTTCTTTAGATTTCTGAGTTTTGTCTTGGGCAATTGGTTTGCCTCTGGCTTGACTTCTGCCTCGACTTCTTTAACCTTGCTTTCAGCTCAGCTTCTCTTCAGCTTTCAGAGCCATCTGATAAGCATCTTCTACAATTCCAATGATCATCATGCTCATCTCATCTTAGATGTCATATCGCAGACCAATAATTTACTTGGAAACCTTTTCATCATCGCTTTCTCGATGACCTTCTCTGATGTTTATCTTGTAGAACTCTTCAATGTATTCCTTCACTGACATCAACTTCTGTCTCAAATTCTGCATCCTCCAAAATAGAGTGATTTGATAGTCCTTGGGTATGAATTTGGCTTTCATCTTCACAACCATTCTATCCAAGCTTTTGATTTTCTGCTTGCCTTTGCAGTGTCTGTCAGCCTACAGTTCATCTCACCATAGGGCTGGATGCCCTTTAAGTCTGGTGAAAGCATGTTTGACCTTCTTATCTTCCTTGACATCCTCATAGTCGAAGTATTTATCCATAGCTCTAATCCAGTCTAGAAGCTCTTCAACATCTAGGTTTCCCTCATACACTGGAATGTCCATTTTTTCTCTAGCACCTATCCTTGCAACAGCCTTGAATAGGCGTTCATCTGCAACATCTTCGACTGTGGCTTCTTCTCCTTTGTTTCCAGCTTCATTTTCGCTTTTAGCCTCGCTAATATCCCGAAGGTCAACTATGCGCCTCTGTGCTATCTCCATGGCATCAAGCCTGGCACATAATTTTCACATTTCCCTCTCCACTGCTAGATCAGGCATTTGTCTGTCTCTTCTTCTCAGCGGCATGGCTGAAAATGGTTCTCTTTTCTTTGCTACAGAAAGCAAAGAATTTCTTCTGAGCTCTGATATCACTCTTGTGCGTATCAAAGTACTCTTCTTCCTCCTTCTTCCTCTCTCTACAATATAAAAACAAAGTCAATCTCTGATACCACAATTGACGTAGACCCTCGAACCCTCAAGCCAAGGTCTACACAAGATCATTCTAAATCTGCCTTCTCGAGTCTGATTGACTCTTTGGTTTTCCCCACAGGGAATCCCTCCCACACTCGTCGATGTATCCACAGGTACTTATAAGTATGCCCCATGTGATCAACCACAAAGCTCCACTCAAGTCTCCCGATATCAATAAGATCCTTCCCTTCGCTAAACTGGGACTTTGGGTTTCGTGATTCCACGATCCTTGTTGTTGAGAGTTCTTGTCTCTACAACCTTCGAAACTCGAAATGCCAAATTTCGATGCGTTCACAAAGGTTGGCTTACCAATGGGATTTTCACTTCATCGGAGTTTCAGACTTCACGACTTCGTGAATCCAGGTGAAAAGCTCCTAGTCCTTCAACCTCTAAAACCCCAAAATGGTCAACAAGGTTTGACTCTNCCTTGTTGTTGAGAGTTCTTGTCTCTACAACCTTCGAAACTCGAAATGCCAAATTTTGATGCGTTCACAAAGGTTGGCTTCCCAATGGGATTTTCACTTCATCGGAGTTTCAGACTTCACGACTTCGTGAATCCAGGTGAAAAGCTCCTAGTCCTTCAACCTCTAAAACCCCAAAATGGTCAACAAGGTTTGACTCTGCCTATTTGATGAAGACACGCCACCTGTCCACTCAAATGATTTCTACCTATGACGTGGAATCTCACCACTTGTCTCTCTTCCCATATTTTGGGACATGAACAAGCCTCCAACTACCATCCCCCTAACACTTTGAAATCCTTCACTTAACAATTCTTTTTGTGATTCAGGAGTTAGAGTGATCATGGATTTTGGTTTACACTCTGGACTTACGAACACCGAATCCCCGAAATGATCTAAAAGTTCACAACAGATCACGATCAATGGTCCACATTAATTCCTGATACCAAAGTGATAGGTTTATCTGCCCCTATACACCTTGCAGCTTTTCTAGATCCTACAGTCCTCGCAACTTTGCGAGTTCTCCACAGAGAATTTCAACCACTCGTTCCCTCCTTGATAACTTCTTCGAAATGAACCAGTGTTCTCCCACTAAGACTTAACTTCTATGAGACGTTTTCAATCTCCATCTCCCTTTGAGTACTTTCAAAGGTGCTGACCCTCCCGAGCTTTCACTTGCAACTCAAGCCTCGAAGGGACTCCTACACGCACTCCTTGCAACAATATTTCAAATACTTCAAGTATTTGATTATTTGACTTTGTGCACCTTCTGCAATAGCATTCCCTCAACTTTCAACCTTGGTTGATAAGTCTAAGGCCTTGACTAACCTACACACACCTTGCACAACTTCTATGCTCCACCTGCACTTCTGCTGGAATGAGAACAACGGTATCTCTCCTGAGCTTTCTGAGATAAAACTCAGAACCCTCGTCAATGCACATCTTACAGATGTTTCACTGCACTGCTTGTAGGAACTTCTCTCACTCAGGAAGAGAAACAATTGAAACTCACTCTCTCTCTCTCTCTCTCTCTCTCTCTCTCTCAGACTTCAGACATTCAATATGAAATCATACATATGCACAGTATTAAAACAAATGCATAACAGAGAGAATAAATGACCATGAACATACCATTCACCATGTATAAATAGAAAACATCATAACACCATGAAATCTGATTCAAAGCTTCATATATTAATTCAATGCTCCTTTACATGGACTTTTTCCTCTACAACTTTCTCTGTAGCTCCCTTCTTCTTTCCTGTGCTAATGTTAATGATGCAACTAACTCTATGATACAAAGGCGAGGGTGTCTATATCCAGTTTTCCCTCCTGCTATTCTAAATTGTCTAATCTATATTTCAAATATACCTACTTTCATTAACTGGGCTTAAATGCCTTTTACATTGACAGATGAGAAAAAATTGCTAACGATCTGTTTACAACAACCAGACATAAATGCAAGTACGCTTCTAGCTATTGCATTTATATCCACTTCTTGATCTTTCAAAACATTCCAAAACGTGAAAAATGTGTTGGTGCTTTTCCCAGCTGGCTTCCTTGTCCATGCTTGCTTGGCTACTGATGATGCTCCTGCATCACTCCTAGCACCTAATCAATAGAGAAATCAATGTATCTTTTTGGTGGTAACCCTGGGATCTCCCTAAAAACATATTCAAAATCCCTCAATACCAGATGGTCTTCAATCCATGTAATTTTATCTTTTCTTGCCTCTTCCATATGGGATGAAAAAATATGCCATCCCTTCCTAAAACTGTTTTTTTAGCTGCATAGTTGAAATTTCTCTAATACTTACAACTCTTAGAATGCCTTAAACCTTTGCTTACTTCCGTTCTTCATCAAGACATGTGGTTTTGTTGTTCTAATAGTCGAGGACAACACAATGCATTTCCAACCAATCCATTCCAATAAAAAAATCATATCAACCCAATGGAATGATGTTCACATATACCTTTGTATTGAGTCCATTCACGTGTATCAGACAATATTTAAATAACTCATTGTTCTTTCTCTTGGCCCCTCTAGCTAACATAACAAACCAATTTTTTTTTCTCATTCTTTCTCATTTGTGATGGAAATACCTATAAAAGTTGCTTCACTCGCATTCCCAACATTGTACATGATACTACCTTGGTATTTTCCCAAATGAATCTCGAGTCTTATGCTCATTTTGGGTTAACTAACCTTGTTGATTTGCTTGAATTTTGTTCTTGATAAATGGTGGCTTAAAGCATTTCTTCTTTTCATCCTTTATACCTTTCATCTCGTGATTCCAATACTTTTGGAAAATTGGTCTTCCTCTACTTTGCTCATAAGGATGATTTTCTCTCCTTATGGATTCCTCCAAAGTACTCAAGTTATCATATTGTATATTCTCACTATAGAAGGAGGGTAAACCACTCATAAACCTTTGGATTTTTATCTTTTCATCCTTTATGAAGTCAACATACTACAAAAACTCAAAAAATCTCTTCTCATATTCATCCATTAACATGCTTCCCAACTTTAGTTCAAAGAACAATTTCATCCTTCTTTCATAGTAATGCTTGGAAAAATATTTCTCCTGGAAATATCCTTTGAACTTCCTCCATGGTATCCTTTTCTCATAAAGGTTCCTGGCTTTATTAATTTGATCCCAGCATGTGGTTTCCTTTTCTTACAAGTGGTATGTTGTAATTATAACTTCTACCTGGGAGGAGTAATCATGGAACTCTAAATAATTCTTCATTTCCAACATTCAGGCATCGGCCTATTCTACCTTCCTATGCTCACCATTCAAAGTTGGTGAATTTATTTTCCTAAATTCATCTTGAAGTATGTCTAATATGTCTTCCTCAGAACTTCTTCTATCCCTCATAATAGGAGACACACTTGAGATTGTTCCTGTCCTTGAACTTACGTGAGTTCTTCTAGTGGATTTCCTCAGAGAATGATAGCAATTGGTCATTCTTCTTGACTTCTTATCATTCTAGTGGTCATCCCTAAGGATATGGGATCTATATGTTGATGCCTATATAGAACTAGATTATTTCTTGGTTCCAGAGTCTTTGTTAACTTACTTATGCAATATATTCAGAGTTTTAAGTATCTCTTCTCGAGACTTCATAATCATTTCATTATCTCCTCTATAGTTATGCACTTCCCTATCCAGACCTATCATAGTTATAAGACCCTTCCTAGCTCTTCTTTCATTTGACTGTGTGTTACCATTTCCCATGCTGACATGAAGACCTCTTATCTCCTCCTCATGGATGTAAGATTCATGAGCATCTTCCATAACTCCAATCATCATATAAGAAATAATTTTTTTTCCTTGTACCTCTAATTCTGCAAGAAATGTGAATGTAATAATTATTGTTATAACATTCATAACATAAAACATTTTGTCAATTATAATATAGCTAATTCTTCTCATCAATTTATGAATAAAACATTTCATCAATTATAATATAGGTTAGAGTTTTGAGCAAAATGTTACAACATTTACAAGTTGCAATTTCCACTTTTTACTGCCACAAAAAAACTCTTTTATTTCTTTCTAATAAATTTAGTACCCAATTCAAAATTGTCGGTGGACATATGTTTTCTTCTCCTCAATACCTTTGTAAAAAAACTATTTTATCTGTTTGTAATAAATTTAGTACCCAATTCAAAATTATGGGTAAACATATGTTTTCTCCTTCTCAATACCTTTATATTGACTATTCATTTGCTCAAATTTAAAGATGCAGGAGCATCATAAGCAGCTAGCCAGCCAAGCAAGCATAAAGGTGGAAGACAGCTGGAAAAGCGCATCACACAATTTTCACATTTTGAAATATTTTTGAAAAATTAACGAGCAGATATTAATGTAGTAGTTAAAGGAAGCATACTTGCATATTGTAAATAGATCTTGAGATATTTTCTCTCATCTGCCAGATGTAATAGACACTAAGTCTATTTAATGAAAGTAGGTAGATTTGAATTAAGAGATTAGACAGTTTTAGAAGCATAGGAGGGAAAATGGATATAGACACCCTCATTATTGCATCATAGTAGTTTTGGTAACATTATCATCATTGAGAGTTGTAGAAGAGAGCTATAGAGAAGAACCCATGTACAAGAGATTTTGAGTTAATATATGAAGATTTGACTCAATATTCATGGTGTTACGATGCTTACTGTTTATATTTTCTGAATGGTATTCCTACAGTTGTTTTATTCTCTTTGTTTATGCATTTTTTTCAATGCTGGTTAAATGTGTGATTTCGTGTTAAGTGTATGAAGTCTGATAGAGCAAAAGAATGAGTTTCAATTGTTTCTCATCCTGAGAATTTTTGCAAGGAGTGCAGTGAAATGTCTGCAAGGTGTGCATTGACAAGAGTCTGAGTTTTATCTCAGAAAGATCAGGAGGGATACCATTGTGCTCATACCAATAGAAGTGTAGGTGAGGCACAAAGCCGTGCAAGGTGTTCACAGGCTAGTTGAAACCTTAGAAGTTATCAACTAAGGTGAAGGTTGAAGGACTGTGGTTGCAAAGAGTGCACAGGGTTGAAGACTCAAGTAACCAGAAGTTATTTGAAAGTTTTTCGCAAGGAGTGCGAACAGGAAAACCTTTTGGAAGCCTAGAGTTTGGAAGTGAAAGCTCAGGATGGATAATACCTTTGAACCACTTCAAAGGAAGATGGGGATTGACATCATTGCATAGAATTTAAGTCTGGAAGGGAGAACATTCAGTCGTTTGGGCAGAAGCCATTGAAGTGTGAATCGAGTGGTCAATATTCCTCGTGGAGAGCTCGCAAAGTCGCGAGGACCGTAGGATCCAGTGAAGTTGCAAGGTGATTAGAGGCCGGTGAAACCCGTCACCTTAGGATCTAGGATCAA
>JASDQU010025052.1:16395-30126 GCA_032191745.1 Picea mariana
AAAATTAGTATTTCACGTGATAATTAAATTTGATGGATCTCGGTATTGAACCGCTTTTCCCAAAGCAACCGCAAGCTAGGGTTTGGACGGTCATGGCCATTGCAGAGGGCAGCATGAGCACCAAAGGAGGGGGTAAGGGGGACCCCTCATACAAACAAATAATGGTAGATAGAGGGAAAGGGCCAAGGGGTGTAGTATTCAAGGCACCAATGACAGGCACCTCAGGATCAGACCCTAGAATAGGTCAAGAAAGAAACCAGGGGAAAAGTGAATGTAGGGAAGAGGAAGCAAGAGAAACTTAGAACGAGACACAAGACACAATGAAGACCAACTGGACCGAAGGGTGTAACCCATGCAAACCCAAAGCATCATTGATATCCAAGGTGGTATTGGAGGATCGACAAATGCAACTCTACAAAGATCAGATGAAGGCACATGCGCTAATATGAAAATTTATGGGATTATGGCCCACCAAAAAAGCATTACGCAACTGGATCAAATATCACTGGAATCCAAATGGGGAAGTGGAGCTCCATCTGTGCTCGAAAGGTTTCTTCACAATGGTATTCATAAACCTGGAGGACAGAGACAAAGTATTTGAAGGAGGGCCATACTTCCATGCATCAGCAGGACTGTACATGCAGCCATGGAAGGAGAATTTCTCCCCCAAAAAAGAGACCTTCAAAAAGGTATCGGTCTGGCTGAGACTCTACTCCCTACCCTTAGACTACTAGTTACCTCCCACTTCTGAAACGATAGGGAATAAACTGGGGAAATCTATAAAGACCGTAGAACCACCCTGAAAGGGAGATACACATCCTATGCAAGAATATGCATAGATATGGATGCGTCAGGACCACACCCAGAAGCGATATGCCTCAAATTTAGGGATGGGGAATGGATCCAAAACATCGATTATGAACAAATCCCCTTCCGATGCAGAAGATTCCATGAACATGGCCACCTAATCAGGGAATTCCCTCTTAATAAAAAGTAGGAAACAAAAAATTCCAAACCACAGCAGGATGAGGATGGATTTGTTAAACCAAACCCCAGAAGTAGAGCCAACAAAAGGCACAACAAAGCCCAGGTAGGAATTAACCCAGAAGTCTGGTTCAACCCAGAAGGAAGGGATAAAACCAATCAAGGGGCAGAGGCCAAGAAGGATACGAAAACAACTCAGGAAGTCCGAGAACAAACACCAAACGAGCCCACCGACCGACCTAACAACCAGAAGGAACAAGGAAGTTGTGCAACTCTGATGGAAGGAGAAATGAGAGACGACAACACCCCCATGAAATATGCAGAGGGAGAGGTGGAAATGACACCGAGCGAAGTAGGAACAAAAGATCTGGAACTCAGAGACCTGGTGGAAAGGGAAGGGATAGACCTCACAAACATACTGGAGCAATGGAAAAGACAGGGAGTAAACAATGTACCAATAGAGCAACTAGACCGCATCTAGTACATGTTCCTCCTAAGGGAGGAAGCCAAAGCTAGAGGCACAAAGAAAGCAAATGGGGAGATTAGACACCTAGGATTCAAAGCCGACAAGGTACAACCACAACTCTCACCTAAACAGACACGGAGGAAAAAAAAAAGGAAGTCCAATAGTGTAGCCCTGCAGGAGCTTGGAGTGCTACTGATAAACTTGGGTAAGATCAAAAAAATCTTCCCCAACTCCCCCCTGCATGTTTAAATGAAGTTTATAACTTGGAATATAAGAGGCCTAAATAGCCCAAGAAAAAAATGAATTCTTAGGAGTAGACTAAAACAGGAACAACCATATCTTTGCTTTATCCAAGAGACCAAGTGTAATACAGAAAAAATGGAAACAATCAGTCAACAACAATGGCGCAAGTACAATATGGTGGCCATTGGAGGCCACCAAATGGTAGGAGGAATCCTCACCCTGTGGAACCCATAAGTACTAAGCCTAATAACAACTGAAGAGACAAGGCATACCCTTATGGTTCGCATGCAAATCATTGGGAACACAGAGGAGATTTCATGCACTAATGTGTATGGACCACAGGTGCCAGAGGATAGAAGAGGAATGCTAAGAGATCTAGAAGACCTCAAAAACTGAGCCAACAACCTCCATTCGATCCTAGCTAGGGATTTCAACATCATCATGTCACTTGCGGAGAAAAAATGAGGGACAAGAATATTGGATAGATATGCGGAGGAATTCTCAAAATTCATAGACACAATGGAAATGGTAGATATGAAAACCAAAAATGGCCATTTCACCTAGAATAATAAGCGAATGAGCCAGCATCATGTAGCAACAAGAAACGACATATTCCTAGTGTCAGAGTCAGTCATTATGCAGGGGATAACTTAGACTGCAACATCCTTCCATGGGGGGTATTTGATCATTGGCCAGTGCAACTAGAAGCAGGCTTCTAGACCACACCAAAGAACAGACCCTTCAGATTTGAGAAATTTTGGATGGAACACTCGACTTTCAAGGAAAATATCAAACAGTGGTGCAGTGAAGAGCAACCAGAGCAAGAGACAAGGATGTTCAAACTCTACAAGAAACTTAAATATATCAAATATAGGCTCAAGGAGTGGAACAAGGATACATTTGGGAATATAAACCAAGCGAAGAAAAACATAGAAGAAAAAATGAAAAAACTCCAGGAAACCTGCATTTTGAAGGGATAAAATGAGGAATAGAAAAAGGAGGAGATCTAGATGACCCAGGAATGGGATGAAAGGTGCTAGCAGGAAGAAACTCTCTGGCGACAAAATTCTCAGATCAGATGGCTAAAGGAGGGGGAAAGGAACACCAAGTTCTTTCACAGAACAACCATGGCCAAAAGAGCCCATAGCAAAATCTTGAAGATAAGGGACCCGAATGGAATAGAAAGAGAGACCCATAAGGACATCAAAACAACTCCGGTAAACCACTTCCACGAGATCAACCAGGAACCTAACCAAGATAGAATGGAGGCCATACAAAAGGTGACCCAGCATATCCCTCGCCTAGTAACAGAAAAACAAAACAAAATCTTTATCAAGCCCATTGTGGAGGAAGAAATAGACCAAGCACTCCAGGAAATGCCCAATGGAAAATCCCCAGACCCAGATGGGTTCACGGCGGAGTTCTTCAAAGCTTGCTGGGAATTCGTCAAATAGGATGTCTACAAGGTAGTGGAAGACTCTAAAAGGTCAGCCTCCATCCTAAAAGCACTAAATGCTACTTTGATAACACTCATCCCCAAAGAAAATGAAGCCAAAACTCTTAATCGTTAGAGACCAATAGCGTTGTGGAAAGTGGTGTATAAGATAATTTCCAAGGTTGTAGCCAACATATTGAAAGCACTACTACCCACACTAGTTTCGCAAGAGCAAGTGTCATTCATAGAAGGAAGGCAAATAATGGACAATATTATCCAAGCCCGTGAACTGATCCACATGTTGAAGCTTCAGAAAAGAGGGGGAATGGTAATACAATTGGACCTAGTGAAAGCCTATGGAAAAATCAGCTAGCACTATATGGTCAGAACCCTGGAAACCTTCAACTTCACCCAGCACTGGATCCGATGGATAACCAACCTAGTATCCACAATAAACTTCTCGCTACTAGTAAACGGAGCCCCTACCAAACAATACTGGCCCACAAGAGGCATCAGACAGGGAGACCCGATGTCCCCCTTCTTATTCATCTTAATGATGGAAGGACTCAGTCGAAGCATAAAAAGAACAACCGCAACAGGGGAAATAAAAGGTATCAAACCTTACAAGAATTTTCCAACTTCCACACACCAACAGTTCATGGATGATACCTTACTTCATGGCATGCCCACAGTCAATGAAGTGGAATCCTACAAATGAATATTTGATGAGTTTGGGGAAGCCTTGGAGGCTGAGATAAACCAGTCCAAATTAGCGATCTTCTTCTTTAACACCAACCTAGCTATTCAAAGGAATTTATCCAACATCCTAGACTTTGAATGCAAAACCCTCCCAACCAAGTACTTAGGCATCCCCCTGATAGACAAAGCCTACAAGATGTCAATGTGAGAAGGAAAAGTCAACAATCTTCAAGACCGGGTAAACATTTGGACTTTCAGATCCCTCAACTTGGAAGGAAGACTTATCCTAACCAAGTCGGTTGTGCAAGCTATCCCAACGTTTATGATGTCAGTTTTCCCATCCCCCAAGGGAATTCTACAAAAAATAAGAACCATACAAAGGGAATTCTTGTGGCACGGAGAGGAAACAAGAAAAAAATGGGCATTGGTGGCTTGGGAGAAGGTGTGTAAGCCAAAGAGCAAGGGAGGCCTTGGTCTACACTACCTGCAAGTAGCCAAGGATGCCTATGGGGCGAATCTTTGGTGGAGATGGATCAAAGAAATGACCATGCCATGGGTTAAC
Source organism: Picea mariana (assembly GCA_032191745.1). Taxonomy (NCBI): domain Eukaryota; kingdom Viridiplantae; phylum Streptophyta; class Pinopsida; order Pinales; family Pinaceae; genus Picea; species Picea mariana. Next base: position 20,785 of record JASDQU010025052.1, read on the forward strand.
CTATGGAAGGAAAAGTATGCCCCGGATATTAGTAACCAGGAAAAAATCTTCTTCAAAGGCACTGGGGAGGGTTCAACCATCTGGAACTTAGCCTGGCACAACAAGACCTAGATCCAGAAACACAACTTTTGGGAAATAAGGAATGGCAGAAATGCTAGATTCTGGGAGGATGCCTGGCAACAAGAACCCATAATGGAACAACTAGTTTGGGAGGAACTCCAACAGGATATGATGACGCAAGGAAAAACCCGAGTTTACCATTACTGGAAACAAGAAGTAGATCACAACAAATGGAGAATCTGGAACACTCTCACCCCACAGACTAGAGACCAGACTGCAATAGCAGTTAAAGAAGTGGAGGAGGAATCGGGGAGAAGGAAAATTGCAGTCACGGATGGAAATGACCAGCTGAGATGGGGGCACAAAGTAGGTGGGGAATTCAATCTTAAAGAAGTACACCACTACATAACAAACCAGGACCAAGAAGTTGCGATGCATCAATGGGACAAGCTCTGGAACAACCCCCAATGGCCAAAAATAAAAATATTCCAATGGCTAATACTACACAGCTGAATCCTAACCTAGGAGAACCTAAAGAAGAGAGGTTTCATAGGCCCTTCAAGATGTCAGCTATGTGAAGAAAAGAAGGAAACAACGAACCATCTCTTGGATGAATGTCCCTACACAGCAGAATTATGGAACTGGGCGGCGGGCATTTTCCATCAGTCTAATAGGATCTGAGGAAGTATTTCCGCAACTATAAACACCTAGAAGGAAAACTACAACGACAATGAAGAGGTGAATCTTTGTTGGACCCTCACCCCGGCATGATCATTTGGTCAATTTGGAAGGAACGGAACCGATGCATTTTTAGGAACCAAAGCTAGACAGTTGGAAAGATCAAGGAAACAATAATAGCCATGACAAGGGAAATGGTATAGATCCGCAACCTCCGAACAGGAGGAGTGAAACTCACTGATCGGGATCTCAGAATTCTAGAGGCTTTCCAAGTGAAAGGAAGACACAACCCCAATCAGGTGAGATGGGTGCCGCAACTAAGTTTAGGTGAGAAAAACTGGAAACCACCACTAGAGGGATCCCTCAAGCTAAATTTCGATGGGGCGTTGAAGGGTAACCCAGGATGTACCATTATATGGGGAGTAATCAGGGATAGTCAAGGAAGAATTATCTGACTATACATAGGAAGTTTGGGGAACTCAACAAACAACGCTGCAGAATTTGGAGCACTGGAGATAGACCTGGAGATACTACACAGGGAAGGAATGGAAAACGAAATAGTGGAAGGTGACTCCATGCTAGTCATCAAAACAGTGTTGGCAGCCATATTAATCTTTATCTTTTGTTTACAAGCTGCCCACATAGGGTTTTCAAACCCTCATTACTCGTCGCAACTTTTCTAAATAAACGACACCATTATCCTTCACTTTTTGCGTACCTGCTTTTCGTTTTCGTTTTCACGACTGCAAGTGTGAAAACCAACAGTTGGAATTCATGTGATTACATCAAAGGGTTAATGTTTACTTGGTTTATCATGAACCTAATTGTTTACATGGTTATAACTCCTTGGCCTCAAACACACCATTGGTTACATATGTATCAAAACACCACCTATTTATGCATTTGATTATCGTTAATGTGGTCTTGATTTATAAAATCTTTGATGTAATGGTTTATTTGACATATCGATTTTATTGATCAAATCGTGGATAGGAAATTGTCTATTTGACATATTGATCAAATTTTTGGGTATGCATATATTGGTTTAAAACTATTATGATTTTTATTGCACCGAGGTGTCTTTCAAAGTACAGCCTGATATGATGTTCTTGCATGGCCTCGAGCTACACCACTGTCCTCGCACGCATAGCATTATAGATGCTTCATTGCATTTCAAGCTGCCTTTGCATTGTGTTGGGGAAGCTTTGGGCAAATGGTTCTGTTTCTATCCTATCAAACCCTATCGCCGAATACCTTGTTGATTTTTTTCTATTAGCCATGGCTCCTGTAGTGAGAATCGAACCCAACGGTGTCCATACTTTGTTCTTGTTTGACAATGCCTGAGAAGACTTCTTAAAGCTAACCCCGTAATTGCCTCCCAGAGACACGTTTTTGCGTGAGCGATTATGAGCAAACGGTTTTGAATTAGATCAAACCCTTGAACACCTAGAACTAAAATAATCCCCTTTACCTTCTTCACGAGCAGTTTCCCCAGAAATTGGATCATTACAGAGATATAGCTCATCCTTTAGAGGTTAAATCTCATTTTTCTCTGTGGCTGAAGGGAGCGTTTTGGTCTATTTGCAAGTGTTGAAACATTTGTGACTTCTCCAGGCCTGTGCATTAGCATCCCACATCACCCCTCTCATCCATCCAGCCATGTGTCTCATTCTCCCACTATGAACCCTTGATCAATTTCAAAGGATATTCAACCAGTCTACCAGCAAGTTATACATCTACATGACATGTGATTTTTAAAAGAAAAAACATATAAGCATCTACAACCATCATGATTCGATTTGATTTCATAATGGCTGGTATGATTTTGTTTAGTTTTAGCATGATTCTATCTTTTTTGAATTAGAATACAAGATTTGTTTGCTCAAATTGCATCTATTCTATTTTGATTGATTTGGTAAATTACGATTCTGGTTATAATAATAACTAGCTATAGATTCTGTAGCTAGTTACTAAAATTCGAATTTGTTGATTTTACAACTAAAATGCAATCTAAAATCATGTATTATTGTGCGTTTTAAGGTACATACGAATTCTAAAGGAAATTGGATCGCTAGTGGCATCTCTGAACATGTTATTTCTTTACATGGTTTTAGATTAGGCTGTTGGTTTTACATAGAAATGGGAATTTGGGAGATTGTATTCCCCACGATTTTTGGAACAAATTTGATAATTTCCACAGGGAAAGTCTTGAGCTTGTGGCCTTTATAAATGTATTATTTTGTAAACAAAGACCATCACTACTTGGGAACAAAAACTATGGGTTTATGATTGACAAACTTGAATGGAAGGTTGATGTTGGTACAACTTTAGCTTCGATAAATCATATTTTCGTTCAAGTGTTGCTCTTTTTTATTTGCAATTGAATTGTGACTACTTTAGATATCACAGTTTGTTACAGATTGATGTGATTAGATTTATATGATGCCTATGTTTTTTGTTTCTCATATTATGTGCAACAATTATCCTGTTTCAATTTAATGAACAGAGGGTTAATCTTCTTTATTAAATAAGCAGTTATATATAAATCTTTGCAGTGAGATTTATCTTAATGTAATCATTTGTTAAATTATAAACTTGTTGTTGCTACATCCTTTACATGTTCTGTCATTAGCATTCAGTTGTTACTGTCTCACGTTTACGAGAAGCATTGGTAAAGATTTGATGCAGGTTGGCCTTATCAAACAGCAAACATGTATGCTATGCACAGGACGAATAGGAGATAATATTTCAGGTCAGTTTGCTAGTTTCATTTTATTAGTTTAATCAATATAAGAATTTCCTGTAGTTTAGATACACTATATTGATTGTTAGTTTTATTTCCCAACTAGTTAGCTACCATTTCATTTCCTGTTCATAAAAGTTATAAAAAATAAAAAACAAATAGCTTCACTGTCAATTCATATATGATTTTCGCAGGTTTTCGATAAAAAATTGCATTTTGTGAATACTGTACATATAATAGAAATATAAATATATCGATACACTGTATATTTAATAAGTAGAACTATTATTCTGTTAGTTAGTAAAACTATAAGTACATTTTAGACTGTATATAGTTTTTAGCAGCTGTTTGTTTTTCGTTTAATTAGTTTCTTTAGTTTTAGTCTTTTCACTTTTGTAGGACTTAGATCGGCTAACGGAGCAGCTAAACCCATCGGAGTGGATTAATCCAAATGACTTGGATTATTTAGACAACCCCAGACCAGATTAACTCCTCCAGTTGATGAGCGGTCAATTTCGCCCGTCAACACACAATAAGGAAACTCCAAAATAGCACCAAAGTGGGAAAAATACAGAGGCACTGGCGCTTGGCATACTATCTGCAGAAGATTCAGGAGAATTTGTAGACAGGGATCATAGTGGAGTTCGTTGGGTCTGCCGGTCAACAAATGGACTCGCAGATAGAATTTCTAATGAAGGGTTCGACAAGGAAGGATCAGAATTGGATGCCACATGGATTAACATCCCAAGTGGCCAATTTTGAACAAACTATACCCAACTAGCGGTAAAGGAATATGACGGAAGCTGAAGTACGGACGATCGCATCGAGTTTGGAGACACAAAATTAAATGAAGGGAAAGTAGGATCCAGGCCGAATCCATTAGGCCACCTTTTAAACACGAGTTACAATGTAGATCACAATCACACCACAAGAAGGGGTACGATACCAAGGTCATGTCAATAGAAGGAAGTACAAGGGTTGGCCAAGAGAGAATGGAAAGGGTAAGCCACAGCCGAAAAAGGACAAATACCAAAAGGATAGCCCGAGGGCAGGTATGGGTACACCTCATCCATGCATAGGTCCCGAGGGAGGAAATGATTGGAGAATAGCGTGCAAGGCAAATATTGGCGCTGGAACAATGGTAGAGCTCCCAAATGCATACACTCACAAAAAGAGATAAAGGATCGAAAGATACACCTTTATAGGAGACAAATGATTACCTGGAGAAGATCACTTCTAGAGAAAATCTATAAAAGAAGAAGCATCAGAAATAGCGATAGACCAACTAGCAGCAATTCCAGAGACCACGAAGGGGAGAGTAGTAGCAGAGAAAGAAATCATGACAAAAGCCATGGATTTCGAGAAAAGATGGTAAGAACGAAGAACACCTAGAGTAAAAGGGGGCCCCAGGGGGAGGAACTCCCAATAAGCACCTGGAATATTACTAGGATGGAATAGGTGGCTAGAGAGGCCAAAGGCACCTTCCTTGAGCAGGTAGATACAAAGGGTAAAGAATTCATCGATAGATAGGAGCAGGAAGTCAACACCAAGCGTCAAAGAAAATCCTAGGCAGAACTCATGCAAGAAGAAGACAGGATAAGGGACATAGGGGCCACACAGCCTAGGAAAACCCTCTACCACAAAATGGTGGAGGAAGATTGGTGTACAAAAATGATGATATGCAAGATGAGAGAAGAAAAGAACGAGACCATCAGGGTGGAAAATCGAGGCCACAAGAAGGAAATCATAGAAATCCTGAGTTGCCTCAATGACTTGGAGGCCAACGCAAGAAGCATAGAAGAGGACCAGAGGAACCAAGGAAAAAAAACAGATCAAATGGCTGGTCAATTCCAATGCTACCTTCGCTATGTCCATCACATGGACATCATTCCAGCAAACCGATGCGGAACACCAGCCAACATCAGAAGGACGTGCACGGTGGAGCAGAAAAAGGAAAACAAGGTAAGGAAGGAAGGAAATGAAAGCCACCCAATCTACTTGGACTAGCACAACATCAACTCAATTTCTTTTTGTTTATTAGTATAGGAACAACTCAAGTTATATTCTCTCTCTTTTATGTATTTCTGATGGTATAGTTTTTTCTTTTTCAAATGAACTTATGGAGACTGGGTCAGTTTCCCCGAGTGGAAGCCTAGCCATCCCTTCATTTATGTAGATAGCGTAGCTTGGGGACCCCTGATTTAGTTTCCTTTTGGTATATCAGGGGACACCCCTCAGTCCTTTTTTGTACAATAATTTACTTGGTAATATAGAATCTCAACTCACTTACAAAAAAAAAAGATAATTAAATTCAATGTATATAAAGAATAAATGAATGATTACATACATCTTATGCACATTGTAGTTGGGATAGTTCCTCTTGTAATGCAATTATGTTCATTTCTTTTACCACATCCTCCTACACTTTTTTGGACATCCCTACCAGCATGTATTGGTTTTCCCCTCGTTTGTCCCTTGGTTTTTTCAAAATATCCTTGAAAAAAGAAAAGCTAGGAATTATCAGATATAAAAATTGCGTAATTTTTTTACAAAATAAGATACGGGTGTGTATAGTAACTCGGTACTCACCAGTGGGTCAACCATATGTATATACATTGGTATGTGATAATAGTGTCGTTGCGAAATCGAAAACATTTTACAAATTGTTGTATTTAGTCGGTGCTTTATAAATTAATAAAAGAATTGGTACCTAAGTTATTGTTTATTACGCATCACTGACCTATGAACAAATTTAAGACATGGTGGTTTCCATATAAAAAAGAATATTATTTCCGTTTTAAACTCAATAGTGCTCTTTATAAGAAAATGTGCCCTGATGCTTATCTATGTACAATGCGCATTATTAACTGTGAAAATGTTTTTTTTTTAATATTGCTTCTAATTTAAATTAAGCGGTGTTGTTACCATGAAAATACACACCAATGCGTCCACGATGTGTAGGACAGTCGATGACGAAGTGTGCTATTAAGACACTCCATGACGTTAAAGTCACCAGTTCGAAACCTGCGAGGATGAAAAATCCAGCCATGTTAAGGGTTGGTGTGGCTCCAGTCGGGTGTGATCCTTGGGTGATTTTGATGGCTTAGATGCCCTTGATTCATGGTTTCTTAGCCACAGGTTAGTCCCACATCTCACGGACAAACTAAAAAACAAAAAAAAAACACACACACCAATGCTTTGCCTATGTAGAGGACACACCGCTAACTGCAAAGGCATTTTTTTTTAAATCAACAGTGATAGGTCGGTTTGGGATGCAATGAAATGAGTGGTTTCAATGCAATAGATAGGAAATGCCTCATATATAAATAAACAAACCCTATAAAAATATTTTTCTTAAAAAAAAAATCTCCTTGTGAAATATAGAAAGGGAAAGCAAGAAAAAAAGTAAGGAAATTAGGGCTTTCAATATCGAAGGTAATTATGAAACTCTTTTTTTTGTTTGGGAATACACTTAAAATTGTTTGAATCAAATAGGGGAAATATTAAGATGATTAATAGAATAGAATCATATACCTGGAATTTCTCCTCTACAAATTTATGTCACCTAGGATAATCCCTTTCAAATTTGGCTCTTCAAAAAAAATCCATCCACTCTGAAGTATTTCCTGGTAAATCTCTCTTGCATATATCTCCCCTCTAAATTTTGAAAAATTAATGAAAGAATGAGTAGGGCTTTCATCTATCAACACAAAAACTAAAATTTCCACTCATTTTTTCGTTGTATATTTCAGCGCATTGATGATAAACTTGCACGTTGTTTTTTTCATAACTCACTTTTTCAGTGTTCTATACAGTGAGTAGCGCATAGGTGTGTTGTGTATGTATAACACACCGACTCATTTTTTCGTAATAAATTTCAATGCATTGATAGTAAGCATGTGTTATTTTTCTAACCTGCTTCAATCCATGCATTATACAATTCTTACCATATCGGTGCAATGGTGAGTATTGACCCACTGAAAAACAATTTAAATTTCAAAATGCAAATGCAAACATCCGCATTTAAATTTTTTGGAGGTTTTTCTTTGTAAAGGAAATAGCGGAGGTTAGTCTTCAGTGTTTCTTGCAATTTAAAGCATTGGTGTGTTTATTTTAGAACAACGCATTGAGGCATCCTTATATGATTAAGCACAACATTAACTTATAAAAGTTATTCAAAATTTTGTTTGAAGTTGGATTGTTCTATGCTTCCCAAGATGACGATTTTGGCTCAAATACAAGAAAAAATGAATTATAATATCAAATGGCCAATTCTTTAGATTCCAACACATTCCACATTGTTGCAAGTCCTTCAAGTTCTCCCCATCGATTGCAGTAAGTCTAAATTTTATTTATAATTCATTTATCTCATCGAATGTATGTTGTCTATGCATGTGTGGTTGAATAATTGTTCATTGAATTCTGCAGGATCATGATTCAGGATGAGTTTGGATGCGCAAGATATTCCAGTAGTCCCAAAATTGTGCAAGCTCTTATTGGGAGAAAGATACCGCACGCAGATGTTTGATGAAAATGGACAGTTTTTTTACCCTACCAATTATAACATGTCATTTTCTAGCAACCAGCCTGGGTCAATGGTATTACATTGGGAATTGGATCTCTTTTATGTAGACACCCCTTGGGGAGTAAGAAAACGATGATTGAGTAATTGTACTTTTGGATTTTCAATGGAAATAAAGTAAATGTATTGTTTAATTCAATATTTGTTTTATAAAGTGGTTGGTTACATGTTTATTATTGGGAAAATGTTATATTCTTCTAATAAATGTTTGGTATGATGTTTAAATATAGTAAATGCACTATGTTACTAATATTATCAATGTAATGCTCAATATTTTTACAATTGGGATTCTTACGATGAGCAATCCATCTACCATCTACCATTGCACCCTACTATGATGTCAAGTCACGAGTTTTCTATTAAATGAGCACAGCTTGGAGAGGAAGTATATTGAGCATAGTTGAATAAACCACCTATTCAATTCCCAATACATCCTAAGTCACCAATTTGAAACCTCTATAGTAATATTAGTTATTCACGTGTTGGGGATGAAAGAAATGATATAGAGGTTGGTATGGATGATTTCTTACGGGATACCCAAGCCATGGAGGGAATTCCGTTACATGCATTCCAGCAAAATGAACTAGGGGATGATGTTAATATCATTGATACCTTCTTCAAAAGCCAAAAATATAATTCCATCGCCCTCTCGTTAGACATGGGTCAAGGTATATCCAACTAAGGACAACAATATTACTATACAAATTGAAACTAATGTATGGTATGTTAGATGCATGTTTCTCAACACCTTTGAGTTAACTAACCACTAAGTCCCCTAATTTTTTAAGGAATCTTGTCACACAATGAAGGACTAGGAGTTTTCTCTAGTAAGCATGTTGATTGATTTGTTTATATCTATAATGTTATTTTTCATACTTAATTTGGTGCAACTATATTTTTGACACTAATGTGTTATGTATACAATAACATCACAAGTCTTGTAACAAAAGGGTATCATGGATGTAAATTTTGTGGAGCTTCTATAAAAGATAGGTGGTCCAACCACCTATGAAAGCTAGTGTACGATTGTTTGCTGGTATTCCTCCCATAAGACAACCCTTGAAGAAGAGTTGCATCTTCTTTCAATGGTAAACTAGAGAGAACCCAAAGACCTGAAATAATGACACTTGAAAATTGGATTAGCGCATATGACACAGAGAAGGAGAAGGAAATAAGAGAATTGTTTGATTCAAATGGGGAACCTATGTTCGATGATCCTAAATTTTTTGACACCTATGTTGAGAAAATTCCCATTGGGATGAAAAGGAAATATGTATTT
>JASDQU010025056.1:4576-29922 GCA_032191745.1 Picea mariana
ATCAGAGTCTTCTATTGCCATGAATAAAACTCTTTTTGTCTCACTATCACTGACTTCATCTTCATCTAATGATGAGATGTCTTCTTTGGTAGATAAGCTTTTATTGAAAATGGTCTTTGTGTTTCTTTTTCCTTTATATGTTTGTTTGCCTTTTGAGTAACCTTCATCATTTCTCTTTTTCTTATAAGGAAATTTGTTAGTAAAATGATCAATACCATCACAACTAAAAAAAATTAAAGGAAGCTTACCTCCATACCTACCATCGGTTCCCTTGTTCAGTATTTTGACAAAGTTGGCCACGTCTTCATCATCTTCTGAGACATCACTTCTGTTGCTATGTTCTTCTGTTTGCCTTCCATTTTGCTTTGACTTTTTGGATGCTTTGAAGGCTGCTTCTTTTATATCTGGATTTTCCTGTTCAGTTCTCACTTCATATGTTGTGAAGATTCCATGTAATTAATCCATGCTTATTGAGTTTATATCTGATCTTTCTTCTAGTGCTAATATCTTAGGGTCAATCTCATAGGAATAGATCTTAGTACTTTTTTAACAATTACATATTCTTTGATTTCTTCTCCCAATCCTATGATTTCATTTATTGTTTCATCAACTCGTAAAATGTAAGCTGCAATATTCTCATCTTCCTTCATCTTAAGTTGTTCGAACTGACCTCTGTAAGTCTGAAGCTTTGTTTCTTTGACTTTTGAATCTCCTTCATAAATATTTTGAATATTGTCCCAAATCTCTTTAGCGGATTTGCAATGTGCAACTTTGGTGAATACCTCTTCACTAAGACCATTCAGAAGTGCATTTTTGGATTTGGAATTATTCTGTCTGAGTTTCACTGCTTTGTCATTTGTTGGCAGAATTGTTGGTGCTGTGTATCCATCTACAATTGATTTCCATATTTCGAATCCCTGTGCCTGTATATATATGTTTTCATCCTTATGCTCCAAAATGCATACTTATGTCCATTGAACTATGGTATTCCATTTTTATACAAGTTGTTTCTCTCCACGATCTACCTTTCAGTGGTTAAACTGATTTCTGAAGGAACCTACTTTGATACCAATTGTTGGATTACTGAGAGGGGGGGTGAATCAGTAATAGAGAAATCTAATCCTTTTTAACCATATAATTCAAGTGTTATATCAATGTAGCATTATAATCCAATAACTGCAGATTAAATAAGCAATAAATAAATGAACAATCATACACATACACAGTACAACAGTGTTTTACATGGAAACCCAAAGCAGGAGAAAACCACGAAATGTTTTTTCTTATATGTCTTGAAGAATTACATTCATTGAAGAACCAACTTCCTTTGTTTTCTAGATACAACTGGAAGGAGGATCCAACCCCCTTGTTTCTCAGGATACAACCTAAGGGAAGCTCCAAATCCCCTATTCTCTGGCTACAACCAGAAGGAGGCTACAACCCCTTATGTTCTCTGGCTACAACCGGAAGGTGGCTACAACCACCTGTCCTTTCCCCGTCCAACCGCCCTGAAGTAGAAGTAGAATGATGGAACCATTGTCACACTATCACTATGAGATGTACCATTGTAAACTTGTACCAATAAACCTAAACCATGCATCAACCATGCATCAACCTATACCTCAACCTGTAATCAACATGTACCATAAACAAGTGCATCAACTATGCACCAACCTGTACCAAACAACCTGTAATCAACCTGTACCATAAACAAGTGCATCCAACCATGTAACAAGTATGTACCAATCATTTGTCAACTACTCATCAATTATGAATCATTAATATGTACCAACATCATCAACTATACTCCTCATGTATGTGCCAACTCATCAACTACTTGTCTCAACCATGTAACTAACATGTACCTCAATCAAAACCCCTCATCAATATCATCATCCAAATATGATTTGTAAATCTGTAATATACCTGGTGTATATGATCACATACCTGCAAACCTTCCTTAACTTTAACAACAAGAGACTAGCATTTTCATCAAATTTTTCTTTAGTCTCACATGACTAGTTTTGGATTAGTCAACAACCCTAACTTGAAATAATCATAACTATGTACCTATAACAAATAAAGATCTGAAAATGATACAGAATGTTCTTCAGTGTGTTTTTTGCAATTCCTCCAGGTGTCACTACTTGGAACCTCTCAGAAAAGGATTTTTAGAAAAAATGGCATACCTTGTTGAATTTTGGGTTTTTCTAGAGAGCGACCTTGTAGAGCATGCCTCACATGGAATTTTTGTTGAATGGATCTGAAACTATTCATAAAATACTACAGACTGTATTATAACCAACACATTTGGTCTTAATAAATTTGGATCTGTTATGAAGAAGTTATGACGTTTTTACCCGAAACACGTGTTTTAGACTAGTTTCACGACTAGCCACAAACCCTATTTTCCACGGAGTGTAACTCAAAAAATAAAAAGACCCACAAGATGAAGTTTTTACCACAGATACCTGGATATGTTTTCACAACGTCCTATAAACTTCATGGTCTGAATCATTCTAGAAAAAATGTTATTGCGAAAATGGTGAGATGACCTGTAAATAACATAACTTAGAAAGCATCATCAAAAGAAGTTATCCTCCATTAAATTTTGGCCTTCTTTTCTTCACCTTCCCTCTGAAATTTGGCTTATATATCTTTTGGTTACCTCAGTCACCTATAGATATTCAATATTCACAAGTGTGATGTAAAATGAGAGAGTCTTTCCTCTTATTTATACTCTCCATCTTCTAGGTCACTTAACCTATTTCTAGGTCACTTAACGCATTTATAGGTCACTTAACCTATTTTCCTCATTTTTAGGGTTAACTACTTTCCATAATTAGAAAATTATCCATTACTTTATCATTTAAATATTCCTCCTTGACTTTGTCACCTCACTTTATAATTTAAAAATCTTCTTTGATTTTGTCACTTCACTTTATTATTTAAATAATCCTTCTTGAATTTGTCACTTTAATTTATCATTTAAATAATAATTTATTCTTTCCAAGCTCTTTGACTTCTTTGACCTTTTGAGGCTTCAAGCCAACATATGAAGGTCCTCCAACTTCATAAGGCCATAAATCTCAAACCGTGAGGAGTTATGTGACGTTCCACATACCACCAGAAATGGCATGACATGTACTATCCATATAGAATAGTATTACCTTCAAATATATTAAAACTCATACCATTATACATGAAACAACCTTGGGTCCATTACCCAAACCTTTGTGCTACAATAATTCACTACCGGACTCTCTTCAAGGGTTGACATCAATGAAAACCAACCTTAATCAACATGTGCCAACAATTTCTGGTGTCATTCTCCTAGTTCTGCAATTAAGGTGGTAATGTAGTTTTGCACGACCATGGTGCAGACCAACACTAAATCAATTCTCTCAGTGGAGATGTCAAAAGAAAAAACCATCAATGGTATAATTCTAGTTCCTACCCTTGACTTCCAGTGCTGGGATTGTGTTCATACAGCCTAGGGGGAGTGTTGTCAGAGAGAAACACACCAGCAAGCCAACGACAAAGGTGTTTGGAGTTTCTTGCAGCCTCTTTCTGAATCTTTTATTGTAAAACTAGTTGACCCCTGAGTTCCCTAACAAGACTTGAATTACTAGGCACGATTCATCCTTGACCCAATGTTGCAATGTTGGTGGCCAAACCTATGGCTTGTCCTATCCATTGTATTTTTTTCTTGCATAATTGGGCTGTAAATATGTATGCATAATCTACGCCTAGATGTATGGGAAGAACATGGGTTTTCGATCATCGCTCCCCTATTATGGACTGGAACCAATTTGGAGAGGAACCATAGAAGTGGAAATGAGGTTCTTATTCTTCTTGAGGGCCTCTGTGTATTTGGAAATCTTGGTTGCATGGGTTGTGTCTTGGTCCTTCTTCCATGTGACCTCGACCCACCTTCGATATTGGCTTCTTTTGGTGCGAATATCAAGGGTGTACATCTCATTGTCAGTGGTTGGTTTAAGATGCTCAAGCCATTTGAAAACTCCCTACTAAATGTATTCTTCCATAATACAGAATGGAAACATGGCCATATCAACTCCCTGGTCATCACTGGGATAGATGTATACATTATGAAAATTTCATTCAAATTCAAAAAAAAATTCTTACCTTTCGATGACATTGCATGGGATATGCAATTGTGATTCGATAGTTTGGATGAGCTAGTTGTACCATCTCTAAAACTATTTTTCATTGTCATCATGAATGTTTGTATTCTTAATGACTTGTAATGAAATAAATATGGTGGCCATAAAGGATGGGGCACCCAAAGTAGTGTGCTCATGGCCTCGAGGGGGTATCCATAGAATAAATACCAGAAGAAGATTAATCCAACAGTAGTGGAAATCATTACCAAAGTTTTGAGATTCTAATAAATCATTGATAAATTCATTAAGGATGTAGCGTGCCCCTCCAATGCAATGTTCTATGGCCACGACAATGCCAAGTGGGAATTTTCTCAATAATTTACATGTTAGTAGTTGGGTGGAAAATCAGACACATCAATCATTAATCTCTACAATCACCACACCATGGGTCCCTCAACATGTAGAATAATTTCCATAAATGTCATCATGTGATACATCTTTGACTCTGAGTGCTTCTGTTGGTTCCTCTTCATGTATTGGCAGACCAATAACCTGATGTATGGTCTCCGCACCAACTAGGTATTTATTGTCAAGCCAGAGGTAGTTGTCATGTATCCGAGTAAGTAGGAATCAGGCACAAGATGTGATAGATGCACCATGGAAAAATTGAGGGCATTCTACCAATTGTTGGGTGCTAAAGATGTCCTAAAAAAACTTAGTCTAACATTAATTTTTTCAATCGAGGATTCATCTTTTTCTTTCAATATTGTCAGCAAAATCTATGCGGATAAGTTGTAGAGGTTTAAATCATGTAGATCGTTCATTTACAACAAATCTAGATTCATCTAAATTATCGTAACAATCAAATCCTTCACTCATTAACTACAAAATCCAAAACTAATGGTTCAATCAAAAGGAAATATACTCTAAGAAATAACATACATTGAAAAGAAACATCAATTAATTACTGAACTCATTCATCTATCTAGGAAACAACAAATTAATCTACAAAAGCGCCAATGAATCAATATCTCAAAGAACAGTGATTAATCAACCTATTCAAAAGCAACAATTATCTATTGATATTTAAGAAGGAACAACAAATGCAAACTTAATGAAAGAATCAACAAGCTATAAATTGACAACAATCGGTAATTTCCAAATAAAATGTCTAATCTCTGCAAATGGAATAACAAAATCAATTCATAATAGAAATGACACATTAATGAATCTATTCTAACTACTGAAGGAAATATCGTTTATGTTATGGTAGCTTTGGGAGGTATGAACCTCTATTGTGACCTTTGACAAGATTAGAATGTTCCAGAAGAAATCAAAGAAATGAAAGTAACCCTAGAAGAGATGTCCACTGAAGAGAGATAATTAACATGAATTAATTAGTACCCAGAGGGAGAATTCGGCCCACGAAAGTATGCCAGGAATACTATAAATACAGGGCAGCAATCTCTCATTTGACACACTTCTCAAAATTGCAGAAAGCCAGTTCTGCGCATTGCAGTCTAGCAGTCTTGTGCGCAAGTCCTGGGAAAGGTGTTGTGCCAGTTTTGGGTTGGATTCTCTGATCAGATTTGGTTACTTATTTCTTGGTGCATTAGCCTTGCCTGGCTATTGGATTGATACCAATATTCTTCTCTTTTTCAAGGTCAAGGTGCTCAGAGGGTGGCTTTGGCCTATGGTGGGGTGACAATAGTGATATTGTCAATGATAAAATGAGCACATTCTTTCATATTCTAACAGGTTATGGGCCCACGCCTCCTTCATTCAGTAACCACTGGAAGAAAACATAGCCATTAGGATACTGAGCTCGCTAAGAAACTATCTCTAGGGTTACTAGCAGGAGCAACTTCCAAGACACTGTCGCTAGGGTTACTAACAGGAGTAGTTGCAGAAACCTTAAATATCAGATCCGACACCTTGTGATGGAGCATATCACTCATAGAGAAGATATTCAGATGCACCCTAGTTCAAAACACCTTTTTACTTTCTCAAAATACATAAATGTTAGAGTTGAAGTTTCCGATCAAGGCATGAAAAACTACCAGTCAACCGAAGACATGAGTGAAAAGATCAGTCTTCTACATTACTCAGCACTCACTGGAATGATTGAAGATGACATGTGGATAATCGATAGTGGATATTATAGGCACATGATGGGATATCAAGCTATACTCTCAAATATAAATGAAAAGAAGACATCGTATAAGGTAGAACTTGGAGACAAAATCACTTACCCAGTCGAAGGATTTGGACAAGCCTCCGTCAAGTTGAAAACATGTAACAATGTTCATTTACGCAATGTTTTATATGTACCTGGTTTCGAAAATAATATTGTATCCATATCTTTCCTAGACGACAAAGGAAAGATAATAGATTTCGTAGATGGAAAAGTATTATCTTGGCATAAAGACTCTAGCATAGAGAATGCTAGGGTTATTGGAAGTTGTGAAGGAAATCTATATAGACTACTCGAACAGAATGAAGAAGATCTCGTACATGACGAAGTCAATCCCAATGAACTTTGGCATAGAAGGTATGCTCATATTAATTATCAAGCATTACCTTTTCTCAAAAGAATGGTTGAGGGAATACCAGAATTGTAGTCTACACATGAAGGAATTTGCAAAGGATGTGCCCTTGGGAAGAATATCAAGAAACCATTCGCAAGAAGCAACAATAGATATAAGGAGATTCTAGATCTAATACACTCATATGTTTGTGGTCTGATGCGAGTCAAATCTCCAGGAGGATCTCTTTACTACATAATCTTCATAGATGATTATTCAAGAAAGACTTGGTTATATCTATTGAAGACAAAAGATGAATTATTCAACAAGTTTCAAGAATTCAAAGCAGAAATAGAGAACCTCACAAACAAGAAGATCAAGACCTTAAGAACAGATAATGGAGGAGAATACACCTCAAAGGAATTCACTGCATTCTGCAAATCGGCAGGGATTAGGAGGGAGCTAATTGTTCCCCATAATCCTCAACAAAATGGTGTAGCATAAAGAAATAACAGATCTATTGAAGAAACTGTAAAAGACTTACTAAATGATCAAGGTTTATCCATGTTCTTATGGGGAGAAGTAGCCATGATAACAATATATGTGTAAAACAGAATTCCTCACCACATATTGAAGGAAATGACTCCAGAAGAATCCTTCTGAGGTAAGAAACCTAATGTGGAAAACCTAAGAATCTTTGGATGTCCAGTTTACTCTCACATTCCCAAGGACAAAGAGAATAAACTAGAACCCTCGAGAAAAAAGGGAATATTCGTGCGATATATAGATTCATCCTAGGCCTATAAAATCTATATTCCGAAACAACATAAGATGGAAGTCAGCAAAGACATGACATTCAATGAGAAGATGGCTTTCAAGAAATCCATAAAAGAAACTATAGAAGAAGAAGAGAATGAAGAACCTATTGAATAAAGCATAGAAAATCGAAATGACAAAGAGGAACAACCTAATCATACTTTGCAACCATGTGAAACCATTGATTTAGACACCGTACCTAAGACCAAGAAATGACCATCTTGGCTTGAAGCTACCTTACAAGATGCAGAAAGACTTAAGGTCCCTGAAGGAACATTAAAAAAAAGTAAGAGGCCTGAAAGATTCTCAAGTTATGCAACATATATGACAAATATTTTAGATGAAGAACCTACCACATTTGAATAAGTTGTTCAAAAGAAACAATGGAAAGAAGATATGACGGAAGGACACCAATCCATAATGAAAAATGATGTATGGGAAATTGTACCTAGACCTAAAGAAAAATCACTGGTAACTTCAAAGTGGGTATATAAGATCAAACATGCAGCAAAAGAAAGCATGGATAAATATAAAGCAAGATTCGTAGCTAGAAGGTTCTCCCAGAAGGAGGAAGAAGATTATGACGAAACTTTTGCTCTGGTTGCCAGATATACTTCCATTAGAGCTATCATATCTCTTGTCTCTTCCATGGGATAGAACTTACATCCGATGGATGTAAAGACAACTTTCCTCAATGGAGAAATCAAAGAAGAAGTATATATTGAACAACCTCAAGGGTTTGAGGTACATTCCATAGACACTCATGTTTGTAGATTAAAGAAAGCTTTATATGGACTCAAGCAAGCTCCAAGGGCTTGGTATGCCAGAATAGAAAACTATCTAACGAGACTTGGTTTATCCAAGAGTCATGAAGATCCAAACCTTTACTACAAAATCGTGGAAAATGTACCTGTAATTCTACTATTATATGTTGACGATCTATTCATAATAGGTGAAGAGTCTCTTATCATCCAGTGAAAAAAGGAACTAGCTTCTAAATTTGATATGAAATATCTAGGTCTCATGCATTAGTACTTGGGACTACAAGTATGGCAGAAGCGTGGTGAAGTATTCCTTGGTCAAGGAAAGTACGCAATAAATATCCTTCAGAAGTTTGGAATGATGGATTGCAAATCCATGGACACTCCTATGACTATAGATATAAGAAAAGTAAAAGATCCAGATTTTGATCTAGTAGATCCATCACTATATTGACAGTTGATTGGGTCATTGATGTATTTGGTAAATACTAGACTAGACATTTGCTTTGTCATGAATACACTAAGCCAATTCCAGGTGGAACTTAGACATGAGCATTGGATAGCTACAAAGCATGTCCTAAGATATATTCATGGGACAATAAACTATGGCTTAAGATATACCGCATCCAGTGATATACAACTTCATAGATTTACAAATTCATATTGGGCAGGAAGTGCATAAGACATAAAGAGTACTTAAGGAATGTGTTCAACCTTGGGCTCCACTATGATATCCTGGGGAAGAAAGAAACAAAATTCGGTCGCACTCAACACAACAAAAGCGAAATATATTGCAGCATGTGAAGCATGCACAAAAACAGTATGGTTGAGGAAGCTAATCTCTAATTTATTTGATCAGATTCCAGATTCGACCATAATACATTGTGATAATCAGAGTTGTATAAGATTATCATAACATCCAGTGTTTCATGAAAGGTCGAAACATATTGAGATAAAATACTACTTTATTTTAGATAAAGTCTAGGAAGGAGAAGTAAAGCTCCAGTATATCCCCACAGATAAGTAGACGACAGATATCCCGACAAAGCCTATGTCCAGAATAAACTTTAAATATTTTTGAGAGAAGATGGGGATCATGGAAATAACTCCCTTAGTTGAAAGGGAAGAAATGACTCTCCAGGTCGGGAGGAAGCATTGACATATTATTGAACTAAAGACATTCATTTTCAAGATTGAAACATAGTCCAGCTTGGGTAGATTCTTTCCTGTTCAGAAAGTGGATTGAGATTTCTGAAGGAAAAACATTTTCTAGTTCATAAAATGGTCCAGATTGCTAATGTACCATAGATAGCGACTTCCCATTGTGGTTAACATGGGGAGTGGTCTAGGGCAGTCTCTGTTCTTGAGGGTTACTCAAGAAGACTAGTTCGCCTCACTGGACAATGATTTCTCATTGTGGTTAACATGAGGAATGGTTCGTTTTTGGAGGTTGGTGCAAGACAATCATTTCCTCTTGTGGTTAACAGGGGAAATGGTCTGGACAGTCATTCCTTAGGGAGAATTCATTCTCTCTAGGTTTCACTTTGTATAGTGTTGGAGGAATGACCCAAGGTGGGGAATGGTCTAGGGTCAGCAATCAAGGACAGACATTCCTTAGGGTAGATTCATTCTCTCCAGGTTACACTTTGTTTAGTGTCGGAGGAATGGCCCAGGGTGAGGAATGGTCCAGGCTTAGAAATCAGAACAATCATTCTTCCTTGTTTGAGAAGAATAATCCAGATAACCCATTGTTGATGTTCTACTCTGAGGGCATATATTCTTTCAGACCTCACATATGTGAGTGAAATATTGACCCAGATGATTCAGTTTATATCATAACAATATTTTCTGTGTAGGTTGATATCAGATGATTGTTATGGAGACTACATGTCTCCAGACAATAGAGATATGCTACTATGGTGGATATGTTCCACTTTTTGTGACTATGTGTCATGGTTTGATTAGTTGCATACTAGCATAGATAAACACAGTTGTGTTCTATCAATTGATATTGTATCAGTTGTCATGGAAATTATATAGTTGGATAATAATGACGATGCACGTGATACTACTAGTTGAATGGTCTGTTTGTGCTCAAGACCATTATCAGTTATACCTCCCTAGCTAGGAGGGAGTATTGATATTATGGTAGCTTTAGGAGGTATGAACCTCTATTGTGACCTTTGACAAGATTAGAATGTTCTGGAAGAAAGCAAATAAATGAAAGTAACCCTATATGAGATTTCGACTGAAGAGAGATAATTAATAGGAATTAATTAGTACCCAGAGGGAGAAGTCGGCCCATGCAAGTATTCTAAGAATACTATCAATACAGGGCATGAGTCTCCCATTTGACACACTTCTCAGAATTGCAGAAAGTTAGTTCTGTCCACTGCAGTCTAGAAATGTTGTGCACAAGTCCTGGGAAAGGTGTTGCACCAGTTTTGGGTGGGACTCTCTTATCAGTTTTGGTTACTTCTTTCTTGGTGCATTAGCCTTTCTTGGCTATTGGATTTATACCAGTATTATTCTCTCTGTCAAGGTCAAGGTGCTCCTAGGGTGGCTTTGGCATGTGGTTGGGTGACAATAGTGATATTGTCAATGGTAAAACGAGCACATTCTTTCATATTCTAACATTATCAACCCACAGAATTGCCACAGAATTGATAAAAATACAGATAAGATAGTAGTTCCTATCGACTAGGCCCATAGTCTTCATAAGATATTGTTATGAAAAACTCGGTACACCGAAATGGTCAAAACGCTTGAAATTTCCATTAATTCCATAATTGATAAGTCATTTACAATTGGGTTGTTGTACAGAGTATCAACAATTAGGAGATTGGAATTCTAGCACACCCTCTCTATCGTTCACTCTTCTATATATATTACAATAAGACAAGTGAATTAATTTATCCCGAGGATAGAGAGATCCTCAGGATTGCTTTTACTATGTTATGAAGATTTCAAGATAAAAATCAATCTTCCTTGAACTATCTTGTGCCTGATTTATTTAATCTTCAACGACCTGTGCATATTTATTATCTTATTGATTATCCTTGATTAACAACAATTTCCCATTTCTGCATAAAATCAAAGCAATTCAAACCCAAAGTTTAGAAAATATATAATATTATTTCATATTATTTTCAAAATATTTTTCATTATTTTATTCCCTAATTACTTCAAACTAATAAAAAAGTTAGCAAAGAATATATCATAAATCAAAGTAACAAGAAGAATATTTATACCTTTTCTCACCCCAACATACCCCCTAACTTACCTTTTTGCATGTCCTCATGCAACAAGATAGTTCATATGCAGGGCAGTGAGACTGTAGGGTGGAGAGGTCTCTTCTTTGTACCTCTGGAAACCATGCTTACCTTTAAGTTCTCCAAAATCATCTTCTTCCTTTTTCTTATGGAGTTCATAAACACATTGATAACCCTCTGGAGGATACCAAATAATGGGGGCACTATACCTGCATCCAATCCAGGAAGGCCCTGCTTCCATGATCATATTGGCATACCTTTCTAATCTGAGAGCAGCTGCTTGAAAATTCCTAAAACCAAATGGTTCCTTGTTCTTGATGTCGTTTGAAGAGACACTCCATCTTAATTTGGCAACAAAAAGGGTTTCTTCTCTAATTTCTCCAAAATAATGCAACCCTGAATATATAACATGTCTATGGATGGAAGCTAAGGATTCCGCAACCATTTACCTCTTCATGAATGCTCTATTTTGCATAATGGTATCAAATGGTTTAGAAGGTTCTCCTCTGACCCATACGTCTAGCCCATTTTCTCTTTTCATAAAGACCTTATGTGTCTTGGCCCATCTAATTTGATTTTTGGCAAAAGATAAAAAGGCCTAAAACTGGATATCCCCAGTGAATGGATTGGGGTTCTCATCTCTTTTTCCTTATAAAATGAAATTATTAAGATATAATTCACACAAAAAGTATTTTATTGCATCATCTTGTTCTTTGAAACACAAAACAAAATCAGAGATAGTGGAAAACTCAGAAGGTGTTTCTGCCCTAATTGCTTTCACTTTTAATTATAGATATCGTTCCAATAAAATAGGGAATAATTATTAGCAGGGGCCCTGCAAGCTAATACATCTGAATAAATAGAGAAACTATTTTTGATTTGCTCCAAAGCTCCATCTAGCTGACCCTACACCTGCTTTACCTTTTCTCTTGCTCTGCTAAGATCAACAAAGGTTTAATTTTCAGTCCCTGACATTGCTCAAAGTTGTTTAACAATTTTTTGATGCTCTGTTACTGGCACCATTTCATTTCGGCATTGGGTTAAGGTATGTTGGGACTATTCCAATTATGCTTCCAGTCTCCTAATAGTGGCATCATGTTTAGTGGAATGAAGCACCCCTTTAGTCTAAACAAATTTTTCTACTGTTACTGGAGCATCTGTTTGAGTTTATATTTCAGTCGAATCCAAGGGGGCATGAAAATCTATTTGTTTTTCAATAGAGTGAGTATGAATTTCCCCTCTTTTAACCCTTCTAGTAGGAAGTGGATTTCTTCCCTGTATTCTAACTCTCCTAGATTTATCCTTCCTACAGGATTTGTTAGATTGTTCCAACCGCTTCTTAAATCGTCTAATCTTTCCATTCAATATGCCAGTTTCTTGTTTTAATACCTTCATTCTCTTGACCTTTCTCCTCAGTTCCTTATTCTCATGTTCCATCTGTATGATTCATCTATTTACTTTTTCTATTGTTTCTTTATGTCCAAGGGGAATTTCAAGGTCTTCAAAATCTTGATCAATTGGCAATTCATTCCCTGTATCCTATGGGAATTATTGTTCCTCTAAAGGGATGCTCTCCTTAAAATGAGGCTCTGGTTTTTCTGCTACATTAGTATATTCCCTCATAGGAGAGGATGGCATCTCTATATCATGATTATCAAAGACAGATTTTGAAGGAGGGGAGGTTGGATATTGGGGTTCTTCTGGTCCGTCTGTATCTTTAGTAAGAGACATTCCCAAATTTCCTAACACTTGGGCCATCTCCTCTTCATATATTTCAAATAAATATTCCTACTATCCTATAGTTTTTTCATGTGATGGATCTTCTGTTTGCACAGTCTCTTGAGTGTTTTTAGATTATCGTGTCTTCCTACCCTTTCTTCTTTTAACAGAGGAGGTTTTAGGAGAAGAAGTTGTTCTTTGTCTTTTCCTTTTTGATGTTTCTTATTTCATATCATGAGTTTCTTCTTTTGACTACTCCTCTACCAAATGAATAAGTTCTATTTCAATTTCAGGCTGGGTGGTTGGTATTTATGTTTGAGAACTATCTCCCTCTGGCTGAACTACCTCAATCCCTTGTGCAAGAATTTCAGGGTGGATCTCTGACTGGGGAACTTTTGGTTGCTCTATTTGCAAGAGTCTATTGAGCTCAATTAGGTGTTCCCACATCATTTGTGCATGATTTAATGTCATGAATACTATTAATTTTACCATCCCATGATGATTGATTACGCTATCAGGGTCTTTAGATTTTTGAGTTCTTCCAGCTACCTCATGCAAATTCTATTTAATAGAAATTGCAGATTTAATACTAACCATTGTTTTAACGTTGCCAACAGCTTGAAGTGGCGAGGTCTTACCACATCATATCGTCCATCACATTTAATTTATATTTGTACCATGCCTTCTAGATCCCTCCAAGGTTCACTAAGAGTAGTGGGGTTGAGGCCTTTTCCTTTCTTACCAAATTCCTCCCTTGGTTCTGCAAAGGATTCCACAACTTCCTGGAGTGTTATGTACTTACCAGTCCATTTTGTTCCTTCATTTGGAAAGTGATCCAGGTGGATATCAGTGGCCACCCACCTTTTCCAGCTGGCTCAAAACAACTTTCTGACAATTTTGGTAATTTACCACTTTTAGTAGTTTTTCGGGTCTTGAACTTCTGAAGCCGTTTTGAGGCCCTAAACGACGTTTTTTTGGGTATATTTCGATTAAGAAAATTCATCATGAAATTTTTGTCAATAGTTGTATTCCTTGGAAAGATATTTCAAACGGGCTATCGTACGCATAAAATGGAGATTGTATGAAAAAGTTACAACCCCGGGAAGTTGATGTATTGACTTACCCAAACAGAGCCCACATGAATTTTGGCGCTTCATCTCCCAGGGTTAGGTTTTTGGATGTATAGGGTTTTTTACACTCTTGTTTATTGTAAAAAGACCTTTAGAGCCTCATTGTAATCATATTATTGTGAATGAGTGCAGTGATCACATCTCTTCTCATAGATAAGCCACCACCATTCCAGCAAGCTTGTTTTCCGCTGCATTTTATAGTTTCAGCTTATTTTCTTATTGAATAGAAAACCATTTTTATTGTATCTCTATTATTCTGTGTTAAGAATATGTTAATAATATGTATTCATTTTTTTCTACTCATAAAATCCGGATCAATGGTATTCCGTTCCTCCTTTCCTTGGCCTGCACCCAATGTTCAACATGGATCTCCTACGGCCTTATTTCCCACCATTATTGGACACCTTAGACGTAGTAGAACAACTGACACCAACAGAGCTCAACCCTGAATTCATACAAAAGGCATATAATGATAATGTTGTGGACACACAGATCAAGGGCACTTGACATCAAAGGATCCAACTTTATCAAGTCGTCAAAGCAAGGCAGCTCCTGCACCAAGGAAAGTGGTTCACCCAGGGCCAAATTCAACAAAACTTTCCTCATCTGATGGGGGAACTCAACACAATGGAGACCATTGGTTGCTAAGGAAGGATGATTGATCTAGGTGGATATCCGTGGCCACCCACCTTTTCTAGATGGCTCAAAACAACTTTCTGGAAATTTTGGTAATTTACTATTTTTAGCAATTTTTCAGGTCCTAAACTTCTGGAGCCATTTTGAGGCCCTAAACGTCGTTTTTTTGGGTATCTTCCGATCAAAAATTTTCATGATAAAATTTTTGTCAACAATTGTATTCCTCAAATATATCTTTGTAATGGGATATCATATGCCTAAAATAGATATTGTATGCGAAAGTTATGACCCCGAGAAGTTGATGTACTGACTTACCCAAACGGGGCCCACATGGCTTTTGGCGCTTCATCTCCTAGGGTTAGGTTTTTGTATGTCTAGGGTTTTTGACACTCCTATTTATTTTAAAAAGGACTTCAGAGCCTCATTGTGATCATATTCTTGCAAATGAGTGCAACCATCACATCGCTTCTCAGAGATAAGTCGCCACCATTCCAACAAGCTTGTTTTCTGTTGCATTTTACAGTTTCATTTTATTTCCTTATTGAATAGAAAACTGGTTTACTGTATCTTTGTTATTCTGTGTTAAGCATATGTTAATAATCTGTAGTCATTTTGTTCTGCTCATAAAAACTGGATCATAAATCCTGTAGCCTCGGCTATGATGGCATCAGTCACTAGTATTTGTATGCCCTAAAGTATTGAGATTTCCCCCTATAGATTTTGGAAGAATGCCAACGCAATATTTGTATCAAATCCCTGTAGCCTATTGAAATAATGTGTCCATCCTAAATGGTTTAGAATTTACCTAGCCTGATCAGTAACTCGCAGCAATGTAGGTTCACGGCGAATAATTCGACCACCCATGTTTTCTGTAAGAAAACTAGCACAACTATTTTCCCCACCTGTGAAACTTGTTAGACCATCCTGTAAAAGAAAATTATCAGAAATGGTATATTAAAAAAAAATACATAGCAATATATTGTAGCTTCCCATTATCTATAATTATTATGGCTTATCATTACCTCGTGCAGAATTTCCACCCCCCAATGAGTGAAAGGTCGACCTTGACGAGTCGTATGTGTGAATGTATTAATGATGGACAATAAAGTGATGGATTATTTATTACGCATCCGCCAATGGGTAGAACAATCATTAACAATTTCCAAAGTAGCTTAATATTAATCATGGAAATGAATGATAACCATATCTTTTGTGGAAAGAGCAAGCCCAAATACCAATATCCAAAGTGTTAAGGAAGAAATTCTGAATATTTCTGATATGTCCAAGTTTTATAAGTATGCCACTTGTCATAATTTTGTTATCCTCCCTTGTTTTGAATATAGCAATAATGATAACCTCTTCTTAAAGAAAGGAAATCTATGCGCACAATAAAAATTTGGTGAATTAAGATAAACTTCAATACCACAGGCAAAGCCACTGCTTCCACCAGGCATCCATAGCCTCGACAGGGTTTCCATTTAACCCATAGATGAGCCAGTATCCTCAATAAGTAATTTGAATAGTATTTTCCCAAAAAGGCCACTGTCCTGGTTTGGTAGCCAGATAACAACAATGCCATTCCCTAGATCATAACAAAGTGAACAAATCGGCTCTTGATGAGACCTCTTGTCCTTTGACCCTAAATGTCGAAGGACGTTATCCTAGTGTGGTAGACATAGTGGGAATGTCACTTATGTTAATCTCTTATGATCATGATAGTTTGGCTCATGATGAGACCCCCTATCCTTTTTGAGAGAAGGTTTTTTTTTCTTTCATTATTATTATTATTTTAGGGCTTTATTTTATAGTATTTTTGTCTCTCTTTTTTATTATTAAGGGAGGCTCATCTACTCCTTAAGAGTTTGGGATGGTGTAAGAAGTGTAACAATTCCAAGTAAAAATGTGCCTTAGACTCCTTATTGTGATGAGAAGGGAAATCATCATTCAATTGTATTCATATGTTGGGTTACCTTCCCAGCCAGCTAAAATCTTAACAGTAGGATCATTACTTACTTCTTGGAAAAATGATTCTTTTGAAAGTGGCTGATGGTAGAGCCGTAGCGGATGTCCATTTAATAGAAAAGGAGAACCAAAAATGTCTATGGTAACTAAAGTGATAGTGCAATTATCATGGACTTCCTTGATTTCATACGATCCCAACCACTTTGTTTGCAACTTCCCAGAGAAATCCTGAAATCTGGAATCATAAAGAAGTGCCCAATCACCTTTCTGGAATGATTTCTTATTGATATGCTTGTCATGCCACCTAGCTCTTTGTTGCTAAATAACAGTTGTGCGTTGAAGGGAAAACAAGTGTGATTCATCTAACTCATTGAGTTATTGTAAGCACTGCGTGTGTTCATTTGTAAGATCCAATCCAATTTCCTGGGCCATTTTTAGAGTCTTGATCTCAAATTCAATTGGAAAGATTGGCTCTTTGCCAAATACTAGGTGATAAGGAGAGTAGCCAATAGTGTTATGCCATGTTGTGTGGTAGGCCCATAAGGCATTTGGAAGCTCGACTGCCAAATTTTGATGGTTTTTCGTGTCTATTTTTGTCAAGATTTCCTCCAAGACTTTATTGGTACTTTCCACTTGTCCATTTTCCTGGGGGTGGTATGGGGAGGCAACCCTATGTTTAAAGTGATAATTGCGTAGAGTGGTTGAGATTTTATGTGTTGTAAATTGCGACCCTCTGCCTATGATTACTTCCCTGGGTAATCCATAGCATACAAATAGTTCAAAAATAAATTTAATGATGACTTCCTCAGTTGCATTTGGTAAGGCCACTGCTTCTACCCACTTGGTCATATAGTCTGTTGTAACTACTATATAATATTTTTGGTTTGATTTTGGGTTAAAGGGTCCAACAAAATCTAGTGCCCATCTCTCGAAAGGTTCCACCACCACTTTTGGTTGCAAGGGAATTTCATCAACCTAGCTTGGTCGACCCATTCTCTAACAACTATCACAGGCATGTACAGACTTCTTTGCATCTTTAAATATCGAGCGTCAATAATAACCCATATACAAAACCTTATGCCTAGTCTTGCGGTCGTGAAGTGTCTGCCACAGGGCTCATCATGACACACCTTCAAGACATCATGAATTTCATCCTCTCTGATACATCTTCGGATCTGAAGATTAGACCCTGTGTGGAAAATATATCCACCAATCTAGGTGCACCATGCACTATGTTGAACAATTAATTTCCTTTCTCTTTATGACAGGTGTGCTGGCAATTTCTAAATTGCTAGATAATTCACCACAATAGCGTACCAAGGTGTCTTAATAGTTACAACAAATAAATGTTCGTCTGGAAATTGGTCTTTGATTGTCAAAGAGTTATTTGAATTGGGTATATGAGACAAAAAATATGCAACAATATTTTCTATTCCCGACTGATCCTTAATGGTGATGTTGAATTCCTGCAACAAAAACAACCACAGAGTAACTTGTCCATTAGTAATTGTTTTTTTGGCTAAATATCTAATGGCGGAGTGATCAGTATATAGAAACACTAGATAGCCTGTTATGTAGTGTCAAAATTTATTAATAGCATGTATAACAACTAAAAATTATTTTTCTGTTACTATGTAATTTAATTTGGTAGAGGTAAGATTTTTGCTAATAAAGTAAATATCATAAGGCTTCTTGTCTTCTTCCTGTTCAAGGATAGTGCCTATAGCGAAATCTGATGTGTCTAAAGAGATGTGAAATGGTAACTTCTAGTTTGGTCCTCTCAGCACTGGTGCTGTTGAAATTAACCTTTTAAGCTCTGCAAATGTAACATCACACTTATCAAACCACTGCAATTCCAGATTACCAGTTTAAGCATGTAAAGGTGAAGCTATTCTTGAAAATTTTTCTATGAATTTGTGATAATATACTACACAACCAAGGAAACTGCGTACCTCGGTCTATGTACAGGGAATAGGAAATTTAAGGATTACCTATATCTTTGCTAGGTCTACCTTGATTCCATCTATAGAAACATAGTGTCCTAGAACCACATCTTCAGTCCTCATCATCTGACATTTCTCATGACTCAATCATATCCTAGTAGCAATGCATCATTCCAGTACCTTCTCCATATTTCTTAAAGCCCGATCAAGGCTAGTGCCATAACGGGTAAAATCATCCATGTAAACATTGATTCCCTCATTAATTAAATCAGAAAATATGATTAAAATAGCTCTCTGGAATGTAGTTGAAGCATTACATAACCCAAAGGGAAATAATCGATATATGAAGGTACCCCAAGAACATGTAAATGTAGTTTTATCTTGGTCTTTCGAAGAAATATGAATCTCATTATAACTGCTAAAGCCATCTAGGAAAGAGAAAAATTGCTTCCCTGCTAAGGTATCAAGGACTTGGTCTATAAAAGGTAGGGGAAAATGGTCCTTCTGGGTAGCTTTATTGAGTTCTCTGTAGTCTACACAGATTAGACACTTACCATTCTTTTTAGGGATGATTACCAGTGGGGAGACCAACTAGATGTCTAAAATAGGATATATGAAATCTATATCCAACATTTTCTATAATTCTTCTTTGACAATGTCCTTGAGATGAGGGTTTAAATTTCATTGGGGCTATTGGATGGGTCAGGTATATTTTTCGATATAAATATGATGTGTACATAGTTGGGGATCGATGCCCTTCATGTCAGAGTATTCCCAGGAAAAATCATGTTGGTATATAGAAAGGATATGGATTAATGTTTGCTCTTGTTGGTCATTCATATTGGCGTTAATATTCAAAAATATTCCTGGTGCGATTTCAACCTCAATGTTGTTATGGAAAGTAGTGGGAATGTGTTGATCAATCCATTCTTCCAAAGGATCTCCCTACACTTCATTATCTAAACTTCCTTTTAGCATTTGACATGTTGGGTTACCTATAACAGTTGGACTGTTAATGAAGTTGTTGATCACATCATATTCTAATTGATTTTTTAGCCCAAGAGCTTCTTCTAGTGTGAGAGGAGGGTGTATGTTTTCTTCTGGATATCTAGGTGGTTGCAACTATTGGTGTATGAAATTAAGACTTGGTTTAGCTGGAGGATACAAGACAAGGTTCTTTATAGCACTTCCTATAGAAATTGTCATGTTGCATGTGCGACATCCTATGTATGCATCTATTGTTGCTAGCCACAGTCACCCTAATATTAACGGGTGTCCATCTAGTCTACATCTTGGGTTAATAACTAGGAAATCAGTTGGGTATTCCCAAGATTCGAATGATACTTCTATGTCTTGTAATGTTCCTTTCGGTTTAACCACCAATCTATCAACCAATTCTAACAAAGTTGAAGTTGGTTTATAGGAGGTGATACCCAGGATGTTACAGGTCCCGGTGGTTAGAATATCCATGGCTACTCCCAAATCCACCATTGTATTTGGGAAAGAGAAACCCTGTATCTGAATAGTTACCATGGGATTTATTGGGTCTCTGTATTTGAATGGCTCATGTTTTCCTAAAATAAGATCGGATAAGGTTCCTACCACATGAACAATTGATGGATTCTTAGTTTTCCTTCCGTGAGTTTTCCCACATAATTCTTTAATTGTTTTCGCATAAATAGGAATATCTTGTATATCCTGTAGGAGTGGGATTTTAACACATAGATGTTTTAGTTCCCCGACAATATCAAAGTTGGGATATATAGTCGGTTTAGCTATCATTAGAATTTCAGGGACTGGGGGAGAAGAAATTACATCTTTATCAGGATTTTGTTGCTCGAGTGTGTTTTCCTCCTATTCTGCTTCTTCTGTTATAACCACAATTGTCAGGTTTATTGTTGGTTGTCTATCATTATCGTTCTATTTTTCTTGATGAATGCTACTTTCCTTAGGATAAAATACACACTTCAACCTTAACCGAATATCGTTGCATCCTACAGATTTCATTTCACATTCCAAATTCTCGACAACTTGCATGAGTTGGAGTGGTCTGTTATTAGTATTTGTGTTGGGTTGAGCTGGTAGTTGGCGGAGTACTTGAGGTTGGGGATTTTGGGGGCATTTAAGTGGATCTTTTAAGGTAGGCTAAGCTTGAGGAATCATTCCCATAGATTGATTGGTCAATCCCATGGGGCGCTTCTAGTTTTGAGTCCAATTGGGAGCTTGGACAGTTGTGCTAGTCCAATGTGAAGGATAGGAGATATTATTTGAATTCTACTAAAACAGGGTAGAGTACTGTAGGTTAGGCCAAGTATGAGTGGAAACCGGTTGATTTGGCCAAGGTATAGTAGGATATTTTTGGGACTTCCAGGTGGGATTAAGAAATGGTTGGCCCTGCCATGTGTTTCCAAGATTATGTTATTGATTATATTGTCCAGGAAAGAAAGAATAAGGATCTTGTAGCATACCCGGGGTACAAGCCTGTCATTGACGACGATGAGCCATCAGATATATTGGTTCCACTTCTTCTTTTTCTTCTTTAAAGATGATGTTTAGTCCTGGAAATGATGGACATTGTTCTGTCGCATGATCTTTGGCACAGAAAGCACAAGTTCAAACCATGTCCATGGGACATTCCCTTGGACTATGTTTCTTCCTGCACCGTGGAAAAAATATAGCCAACGATTGTTCTGCTTTTGTCTGTCTCTGTTTAGCCTGCAGAACATCTAATTGCGTAGTCAGAGTACCCAAAATTTCAGTTTTAAAATTTTCCAAAAGATTACCAATTTTTTCTCAGGTGACACTCCCACTAGTAATGTTTCTACTTCTGGTGATGGGCCCTCGTATTCCCGATCTGGTTCATGTACTACCATGCGAACACCTAATACACAATTGAACAATTTCATCATATGTTTCTTGATAAATATCGCCTTTTCCCATCAAATTTAACATCTCTACCCATTCATTCTTCATACCTTTTATTAGAGTGGCTTTAAGTACCTCACCTGGTAGTGTACCGTAAGGTGATCTTTGCAGGTTATATTGAAATATTTCAACATATTATTCTAGTGTTTCATTTTCTTTGGCAACCATTTTAAAGATTTCATCCTTTAAATCCCTGGTTCTATAATAGTCTTGGTATTTTGTAAGGAAGGCTTGTTTCATTTCATCACATGAATTTATAGTTCCTCCCCATAGCCCCATAAACCATCATAATGTTGCCCCTTTCAGAGTGGAAGGAAATAGCTTTAGTTTCTAGGGTTCAAAGGTATATTCATAGCCTCTACACATGACATCAAATTCGAATATGAATGCGTCAAGGTCCTCTGAGATCAATCCATTAAAGGTTGGAATATTATGTAGTGGAATGGATTTCATTGGGGCATTAGCAATCAGATCAACTATAGGATATTCTAAGGTGGTAGTGTGGGCCTAGGGTCGCAGCTAATTTCGTTGTGCCATTTGGTAAAAAATGTGTCAATAACCCTCAGGGATCTCTTGGTTTGGGTGCTCTACTCGAGGTGGATGATTACTTGGTCCCTTAGGAGTTTTTACCATGCCACCTATGTATGGGATTTCAGGTGTTCCTTCTCCTGCCAGAATCATAGGGGATCCAAATTCATGTGGTTGTGGGTTTTCCTTAAAAACTCCACTAGTCTCCCCTTCTCCTTCTCTCGAATTACAAGAATTTCCCTCGCCTAAAGGACTGAAAAGTGGAGTTTGTGTACTTTGGAAACTTTGTTCAGTTCCTTCAGTTCAACTATGAACCTTAGTGTGAGATGTAGTTGGTGAATTTGCTTCTTGAGGGACTCGAGTAGAACCTTTTCGAGGTCCAACTGAGACTTGAGATTCATCCTTTCAGATATTTTCTTCTATAAAAGTGCTCCTTCCAGGGCCATCGAGCCCTGGGATTTTGTATTTTTCGGTAAGTTTTTTTTTTTTAGGTTATTTCTTCTTAGTCATACACACCGATGAAACCTTTATGCACCTATGTAACCTCTATGCATCAACTGAAGGTAGGCATTGGCACAAGCATTTTATTTGTTGCCTGCGCAAGTTCTTACCTTATGTTTTTAATAGCTCATCATTTCAGAGACGTAACCTACACTATCCTTGAAAATATACTTGGAAACTGTGCTAAAATGTTGGGTGCTAAAGATGTCCTAAAAACAAACTTAGTCTAACATTAAGTTTATCAACCGAGGATTCATCTTTTTCTTTCAAGATTGTCAACAAAATCTATGTGGATAAGTTGTAGAGGTTTAAATCTTCTAGATAATTCATTTACAACAAATCAAGATTCATCTAAATTACTGTAACAATCAAGTCCTTCACTCATTAACTACAAAATATGAAACTAATGGTTCAATCAAAAGGAAATATACTCTAAGCAATAACGCACCCTAAAAAGAAACATCAATTAATTACTGAACTCATTCATCTATCCGGGAAACAACAATTTAATCTACAAAAGCACCAATGAATCAATCTCTCAAAGAAAAATGATTAATCAACCTATTCGAAAGGAACAATGATCTATTGAGATTTAATAAGCAACAACAAATGAAAACTTAATGAAAGAATCAACAAGCAATAAATTGACAACAATCAGTAATTTCCAAATAAAACATCTAATCTTTGCGAATGGAATAACACAATCAATTCATAATAGAAACAACACATTAATGAATCTATTCTAACTGCTAAAGGAAATATCAACCCAAAAAATTACCACATAATTGATAAAAATATAGATAAGACAATAGCTCCTTTTGACTGGGCCCATGGTCTTCAGAAGATACTGTTATGAAAAACTCAGTACACAGAAATGGTCAAAACGCTTGAAACTTCCATTAATTCCATAATTGATAAATCATTTACAACTGGGTTGATGTACATAGTATCAACAATTAGGAGATCAGAATTCTAGCACACCCTCTCTATCGTTCACTCTTTTATATATATTACAATAAGACAAGTGAATTAAACTATCCTGAGGATCGAGAGACCCTCAGGATTGCTTTTACTATTTTATGAATATTTCAAGATAAAAGTCAATCTTCCTTGAACCATCTTGTGCCTAATTTCTTTAATCTTCAATGGTCTGCACATCTTTATTATCTTATTGATTATCCTCAATTAAAAACCATTCCCATTTCTTCATAAAATCAAAGCAATTCAAAACCAAAGTTTAGAAAATATCTAATATTATTTCATATTATTTTCAAAATCTTTTTAATTATTTTCTTCCCTAATTACTTCAAACTAATAAAAAAGTTAGCAAAGAATATATCATAAATCAAAGTAAAAAGGAGAATATTTTTACCTTTTTCTCACCCCAACACCAATGTCAAGATGCCAGCCTGCCAAATTGGCTTGGCCCATTCTTGTGTGAGTACCAATGGCTACTCATCTGCATTCACAATTTCATGTGCATAATTGGGGAAGAAGAGTTCTAGGAATTGAATGGGGTCTTGGACATCATAGTTGGTGAAGCAAGTGTCTTGAACTTTCCTAGTATGGGAGCCTGTGAAACTAACAATAGTGGGTAACGTTGGCTTCAGTATTTCTTTGTCCCTGATAGCCTTAGCTTTGTTATGAGCCTGCAACTTTTTGGAAGAATCCATTGGTGGCTACAATCACTAGGTGCTCTGGTATTGTCGAGCCTTGATACAGAGGGATGAAAATATATGTTTTTAATTGTTTGATTTGCACATGCCTGTCACCTAGTATATTTTTCTATTGCATTGCAACTATATGGAACTGAACTTAGATTAAAATATTAACCATAAAATATGATTATGGTAGAATTATTTCATGTGATATAATATTTTTTCATTGGCACAGTTTGATGATCTATTTATAAAGGCCCTTTATTATTGATGGTCCTAAGAGTATTATCACGTGCCTTGGGAACTGTCAAAACATAATTGTTTCCATCGTACCATCACTACCTTGCCATCATCTATTGAACCTTGTGTTTGGTACCCCATAGTCCCATTCATGTCCTTTCTTATCACTATGGCATTTAATCTTCAATCTATTATCAAACATGCAAAAAATATTATGTTGGCATTTATCGCCAGATTATTCTCAAAATGTGCCAAATATTTGGGAGCGTACAACTGGATGTGTTTTTCTTTAATATACCAATGTGTCTACACCACCTAAACTTTATTATGATGGTGACTACTCTAAACATGTGCAAAGTCGTAATTTTTGTGGTCATTGTGCATGATTCCTATACACCCCTTCATCTGCACTCAAGCTATTTAACTTGTTAATTAAGGTTGGTTGTCATTGATGTCAACCCTTGAAGAAAGACCCGTAGCACAAAGTTTTGGGTAATGGACTCAATAGTGTTTGATGTAAATATGACTCATTATTGTTTTGTCATGGTTGATAAGAAGTAAATATGGATGAACTCCAAAGTGGTCCCCTTATGGTGAAAGCCCTCA